>JAVFBY010074455.1:0-12444 GCA_034781015.1 Tonicella lineata
CCCGACCCGACACACTTTGGGGAGATTAGCAATCCGATTAAAATCATATCTATAGTAGCTCCCCGGTATTGTATGGTCGCAATATTACATCGCGACAATAAAATACAGGGGAGCTAATGTAGATATGATTTTCATCAGATTGATGAGATTAGCGGCCCTCTGAATGCTCGACCAATCGGCACCATATACTAGTTGTAGACGATGTCCTGAGATCAACATTCCGACAATACAACAACGGAGAGCTAATATAGATAATTATGATTTTAAGCAGATTGGAACTAGACAAAACGGTTTCAAAGAGCATAAAATACACCAGCAAAAATAATAAGAATTCATGCATGCAGGGATGGAAAAGTGCTTCGAGTTTGAAGACTATACAATGCAAGTAAAAGCAGTTAGCTCGGTGAAACGGTAGATAAGTATACGCCTCAAAGAGAGTAAACTAGATACTTATGAAATAATCTACGGGAATCTGTACTTTACAGAAAGCATTGAGTCTGAACATCACAGGAAATATAACCAGTCGAGATATTGTGAGCCTACCATATAATAGCATCTTGGTGCTTCTATATACATTCATAATTCATTAAGTAAATGAAAGTTTGAAACTCAAAATAAAACAGCCTTTTTCAAACAAAAGCTATTTTATCTTTCAATCATTTTGCAAATGGCTTATTTCAATGCCTGCAGTCTTATAGATGAGTTAGCCAAGTGGACCGAAACCCCCACTCCGAATAACGAAAAACAAGACACGCTTAGTTTCTTTAATCGTCTCGATACATGGAATACGCAAGCCGGGGGCGGCCATTTGCAATTTTCTCTTTTTTTTCTTGTGTGTGCGACAAAAAATATACCGCCAAATTTGGCGCAACCTTTCCAGCTAGGTGACAACGTCACCACCTAAGTGAAAACTTTTTCCTCCAGGGGCCGATTTCACAAAACAGTTTTATACTTAAGTCAAAATCTTTAAATATACCTAAATAACTTACTTTTGAAATTTGACATTTAATATTTGGGATTTATTTTCGTGTTGTCACAAGGTATATCTTCTTATTATATCTGTATAACATTTTGCACACAGATTTCAACAAAATTGAATTTAGTATTTTCACTTAAGTCAGAAATTGGTTTGTGGAATCGGCCCCAGGGGCCAGTTGCTTAAAGCGCTATTAAATTTAATCCTGGATTAGATGACGTCATGCCATGTTGAAGGCCTATCTCTAATCCTAGATTAAGGATTTTATCTGCTATTAGTGCCAATAGTGGTTTTGAGCAACCGGGCCCAGTACTTCAAAGGCCATAAAGAGGGGGTTTCATATGTTAACGTTGTCAATATTGTGACGTCACATCATTATACACTTTACTGCAAGAAAACATTCCAGTGTCATTGCTATCGCTATATGACATCGCTCGATGCGCGTGCACAACAATGTAACCTATATCTTACCAATCCCTCAAAATTAAATAGATTGTTAACAATAATATTATACTCCTGAAAGTTCTAAAATATTTCGAACAGTGAGAAAAAGTTGTCAAACTCGAGTCAACCTATTACAAAGACTAAAACTCTCTTCTCCGGCTCGTGATTTTGTTAAATAAAAAGACACGAGTGATATATACCTTCTCTTTCATCAATGGCAATAATTGAGTGAACTGTCGTATATCGATAAATTTGTATGTATATCTCTATTCCCCTCAAAGATTTATGAGCCGTCGGTCTGAGCCGCGAAACCTTCGGACAAATCCTGTCGCGGCAAAGAAGGATTATATGTCACGGAGTTATCAAGTTGTCAAGTCCATCGGTACAACCATTGGCATATCATAGTCAATAATTATTACCAAACCGTCCGAAATGACATGTTGCTTCAGAAAGTAGGACAAGTGTTAGGCAAACTTCATAAATATCCCAACGGTAAAAACTATATTATATGTATATTCATATAACTTTCTTACAGAATTAGAATATGTTCCTATATGAGACAGCTGCTCTGTTGTCTACATTGGTTAATCGTACCTCTCTATAGTGTACATGTACGTTCTTGTCGCCAATGTGGTCCACCTGTTCGACTCCACCTTCAACTCTCCGCTGCCGTCCACGGGGACTTACCGGTTCCCAGGGCCCACTTGCACAAAGCCTCTTTAATATAAAGTAACCTTAACTACCATGACGACTAGTAATGAAGCTATTGTGTTGCCATGCAGTTATGGTCATCAGACTTAAGGAACGTCATTAAAATTAAAAGAACGTCTAGCGTTAGCTTATTATATTATACTTTTTTGTAAAGTCGCTAAAGCGTGTGACATTGGGTAACCAGCACAGCATAGCCGTTAATAAGTAAATTTAAAAACCGGAAGTGACTTCCAAAGCGCCGAGAAGGTAAGGTATCTGACTGTGAGTGCTCGTCTCCCTGTAATTGCGCTAGTGTACTACATCTACAACGCCTCAACAGAAACATAACAAATATAAAGCGCGTAGAGAGGATACACGACGGCATTCATGACTAGACGGGTATAGAAGAGACCTTACCTTATCGGTGATTTTGGACGTCACTTCCGGTTTTTAAATTGACAAATTAACGGTTATGCTTTTTCGGTTCCCAATGTCACAAGCTTTAATATCTCACACAATAAACGTTTGAAATAATAAGTTTAGGTTAAAAAACACTGAACCTATCCTTTGAAGGAGCTTTGTGGAAGTGGGCCCTGAGGCAGTTCCCACAAAACATTTTCTGACTTAAGTCAAAACACTTAATTCAACATTTTGGATACCTGTCTTCATTTTGTTGTATGGACATCTCTGTATTTATTACTTACTGACATGACGATGTAATGTCCGAACAGTAAATGTCTTCATTCAAAACTGTAATTTAAGAGCATTTAGAGATTTTGACTTAAGTATAAAACTGCTTTATGGAATCAGCCCCTGGTACTCGTGTCCTGTATCTGATGTTGCCGGTAACGTCAAAGGTAACGTTATCTCTTCTATCCATTGGGTTTTTTAAGATATACTCCTGAGCACGGCGTTAAACAACAATCAGTCAATGACAAAGCTAACAATGGCTTACATGTGTCGAGTGATTTCCCACTAGATTTGTAAGGTGTTCTTAACCACTGTCGGTTGCCGGCACATTCATATTGCAAATGAAGCAATACAGACACTGAAGTGCCGCCGCTGGTAGAATAATTAACCTTACTCTTCATTTCAAATCGATCGATTTAATTTCTCTTTTACCTGGTTGCACTATTAGCCATGTTTGCACACTTGTTTTCTTTCTTGCAATATTAGCCATGTATACACGCTGTTTTCTTTACTGCACCACCAGCCATGTATACAGTCCGTTTTCCTCTATAAATGCAAATATGTCAAGCAAAACATATTACTTGTAAATGCCTTATAAATAGGCCTACCACCTTACAAAGGCCTATATGTGTAAACCATCTAAATCTATAAAAGAGAGGCGTCTCTTTGTGTATCTGTGTGAATTTTTCTCCCAAACCAAAGGAGATAGTCCCCCACAAATCATATAGTCTGAATGGCTTTAGGTTGGGTTGGACCAGTGAAGCGATGCGGGTACAGCTAGTCTTACATAAAGCCAGTTTAGAAATTTATTCTACCCTCAAAGTGACACGGTCACCCCAAAAATAATCAGTTTTTGTATTGATACAGAATTATAATTGCGCCAAACGTTAAGAGATAGCTTTTCGTTAATGCACCCCCATTTACAAACTTCATAGGCTAAGTTAAAGTTTAGAAATAACACAAAACACAAAGAAAGTTCTGAGAACGTATTTAAATGATGACTCGTCAGTCAGCTGTCACTTATCTGGGTAACACAATCATATTCAGACATGTCATGTGGTTAGGAAAGGCCAAGCCCAATGACGTTTGAAATGCTTAGTCGTTACGAACCACGGGGAACCCATGACTTTGAAGATGCATCAATAAATGATCACTGTTGCCTTAAGTCTGAGGCCTCGTTAAGACGAGTTGGAATTATTAATGATTTTCTTTGGTTTTAAAAAGGTAAATAGTCAGAAAAGAGGCAGGGTCGCTCAACATACTGTATTTTTGCGTAGTTATAGAATCACATAAGTTATACTTATTTCTCTCCACAAGCAGAAATTATAATCTTTTCGGTAATTCCATCGCCGTATTTAATTTCAATATTTAAATATTATTTTCGCAAATCATTGGTAAATAATTAAACCTTATCAAATGACACTCTAACAATACTGTATATATACTTCCGATGGCACGCCCTCTTTACTTCTAATTCGAATTTTACTATGATTCTGTTGGCTCGTAGTAACTAAGTACACATTGAAACATTTTCATTTCGACAGTACTGTGGACAAATGATAATACTGCGTAAAATGGTAGAAATCTGATTCTGTTGATAAAAGCTGATTTTGGGCGACCACGTCTCTTTTAGGCGAGGTTATTATGCGTAGAAAAATAGCTGCACGTTTAAGCATCTGTCGGTGTATTGATGCGCAAATGTTTTCATATTCAAAACATTACCCTTAATGACCATTGTCTAGACCGGAGGGTATCAGTCTAAAGCCTCGCTATCAAATCATTAACATGTGATGAGGCTGTACACTGTGTGGCCCGGATGTTCCACATTTGTATGTCATTCTGAGGCTATACAAGTGAGACAAATCGTTTACAAAGTCAATGGTTTGGGTGTATTTCGATGAGATGGATAAGCAGGTCTGCGAAATCCAAAGGAGATTTTCACACTACCATGAATATAGTTTGCTTTAACACTTAGGAAATATCAATGAATTAACAACAATAAGTTCCGTATGGATGGCAACTGCTTGATAAATTGGTTACATCGTGTTAGTCTCATTCAGGACATCTTTATCAATACTTAACAAGAATATCTCTCCTATGGATGGCAACTTCTGAATAAATTGGTTACATGTACATCGTTTAAATCTCATTCCAGATATCGTTATCCAAATTTAGCAAAAATAACTTCCATGTGAATGGCAACTTTTTGATGAATTGGGTTTGCTACAGTGTGTTAACTTCATTGCAAACGTTGTTATCTATAATTTAAAACAACAATTTCCGCATGGAAGGCATCTAGCTAGCATTTCGGTGTTGAGCCAACAAAATGTCAACGTGTACTTTATCGTTGTTACATCATTGACCGCCGAAGTTGGATCAACGTTACTGTGTCCGTTGGGCGAACGTCAAAATGACGTCATTAACACATTCCAGTGTAATCGCTATCGCTATATGACATCGCTTGATGCGCGTGCACAACAATGTAGCCTATATCTTACCAATCCCTCCAAATTAAATAGATTTTTACACGATAATACTCCCAAAATTTCTAAAACAATGAGAAAAGATTGGCCAACTTGAGTCAACCTATTACAAAGACCATAACTCTCGTCTTTTGATTTAGAAAATCACTCAGCTCAGGCTTGCCACTTCGCTAAATAAAAAGACTCGAGTGATATTCATTCTCTTCCATCAATGGCAATAATTGAAGAACTGTAGTATATCAATAAATTTGCATGTATATCTTTATTCCTCTCTAAGATTTATGATTTAAAAAATAGACTTTTATATGTATTTACATGACAACGTCTAAATGACGTCGGTTTTTCGAACCGACGTCATTTTGCAACTTAAAGACAGCGTTTAGAAACTGACGTTGTATTTCATTGTTATGCGAACGTCTACATGACTTTGTTTTGCCAACTTAAAGACAAAGTTGGCTAACGTCGATAAAACAACCACGAAGGTGCCAATCAATGCCAACATAAAATTTGTGTATGCCTCAATATGATAAGAATTTATTTTCGCTGGTGTTAAGAGAGGTTGCGAATGCAACTTGGTACACACCCAATCAATCTCGTGTGCATTTTAATCATTTTATATTTGATAGAAATCTGGACAGTATATATTAACAGTATTTGTTTCATATAAAACATGTTATAACATTCCATACTCCAGTTCCATTCATTTTGAATAGGCTAGACCAAGCAAAAAGTCACAGAGTTAAGAGAATTCGTAAATCGTTTCTTGAAATATCACCATGCCTGGAGAAGGGCCGCATGTTACCTAACTTTTGGGACCTATCGCCCTGTTCTGTAGAAAAGGGTTATGGGTGGGTGGTTTCTCAGTGAGACAGAGTAGCCTATCTGAAATTTGTTTCGCGCATTATTCTCCCATAATTTTGGTTTATAAATAAACCTTACCTTAGCGTTGTTTTAAACTCGCCATTAAATGCCACCGAGACGTGACCCGAAGTGTAGGCCTACTTATGAAAGATGTATCGTTAGATGTCTCCATTTTCCACACAAAGTGTAACAGTTATAATTGTAAAAACTCTATTAAAGCTGTAGAAATATGTCCAAGAGAGGATAGTGCAATGAAATCTGATAGAGATGTGTAAATCTAGAGGCGCTGTGATACCCTTTCAGGTCTCATTTAAAGTATTTTCATGCCAGTCCTTTTTTTTTTTTTTGTCTCTCATCTCGTTTTTTAATATAGTCACCGACGTCATATAAGTGAATTCGTCTTTTTCAGGAGGCTTAAATCAATCAGAATAAACCTACAAAAACTTCATATTGCTATCACCCATCATGTCACTTCAGTCAGACTAAACCAAACAATCTTCATATTTCTATGAGCCTTCACGTCACGTTAATCAGACTAAACCAAACAATAGTCAGATTTCTATCGCCCTTCGCGTCACGTCAATCAGACTAAACCAAACAATCTTTATATTTCTATCAGCCTTCATGTCACGTCAGTCAGACTAAACCAATCAATAGTCATATTTCTATCAGCCTTAACGTCACGCCATTCAGTCTAAAACAAACAATAGTCATATTTCTGTCACCCTTAACGTCGTGCCATTCAGACTAAACCAAACAATCTTCACATTTGTATTACCCTTCACGTCACTTCAGTCAGACTAAACCATACAATGTTCATATGTATATCACCTTCACGTAATTTCAACCAGACTAAACCAAACTGTGAAACAGTCTTCGCATTTCTATCAGCCTTCACGTGACGTCTATCAGGCTAAACCAAACAATCTTCATATGTCCCATTTCTATCACCGTGTCCGTCATGTCAATCAGACTAAACCAAACAATCTTCATATCTCTATCGCCCTTAACGTCACTCCATTCAGTCTAAAACAAACAACGTTCATATTTCTATCACCCTTCCCCTTACGTCATCAGGCTAAATCAAACAACCTTCATACTAGTATATCCCATTTATATCACCGTATCCGTCACGTCAATCAGACTGAACCAAGCAATGTTCATATTTATATCACCCTTCACACCACGTCAATAAGACTGAACCAAATGATCTTTATATTTCAATCACCCTTTACAGCACGTCAATCAGACTAAAGCAAACAACCCTCATATTTCTATCGCCCTTCGCGTCGCGTCAATCAGACTAAACCAAACAGTCCTCATATTTCTACCACCCTTCACGTCACGATATTCAGTCTAAACCAAACAATCTTCATATATCATATTTCTATCACCGTATCCGTCACGTCAATCGGACTGAACCAAACAATCCTCATATTTCTATCGCCCTTCGCGTCACGTCAGACTAAACCAAACACTCTTCATATTTATATCAGCCTTCACGTCACGACATTCAGACTAAACCAAACTGTCTTCATATTTATATCAGCCTTCACGTCACGTCAATCAAACTAACCAAACAATCTTCATATTTCTATCGCCCTTTGTGCCACGTTAGAAGCTTTTTATTTGTTTAGGAGTACTCGTTATCAGCTCGGGTCAGCTGTTTTAAATTTGACAGATGTTATGAGCTCATTAACAGGTCGTGTGATTTCGTAAGCAGCTCTTAGCTCCTCGGAGACACAAGTACTAACTCGTTCAAAGAACGTCCACACTGGTTAACAAATATTACGAAAGACCTTCAGTATCAGTTGTCGCTATAGTATCCTGCCGAGTTGTCACGAGTATCTATAAGTTTGTCACGAGCTTCCCTGATAAAACGGTTTTATCCCTTGTTGTAGACGAGTTGGGGTACGGATCCCCCCCTCCCCTCACCCCCTCACCCCCATTACAACAAAACAAATATATGATCCATTAGATTGCAAGTTGATTAAAATGCGTGGGTTTGTTGGAGACAGAGATAATTTATGTGATTTTAATTTGTGCTTAAAATACCATGTAAAGAAAATGTATGGGTTTTTTTTCCAGATAGTTGTAACGGAGTTGAATACGATATTTTTACTCATGCGTGCTGTTGTCCATTGGAATGCTGTGGTGGTGCCGGTACTCCAGAGATTTACGATATAAGCGATGAGTGCTGCATCATGGGGAGCGTTCAAACGTCACACTGTCCAGGAGTGACCCCGGCGCCCCCCCGGCCGCATTCTTCTGATTAGAAAACAGAAAAATATGCGATTTTGGCCTTCTAAGAACTTCTGGTGCTAGTAGTTAGCCCCCCAGCTTTGGAAATCGCTCCGCTGTCCCTGTCCATAATTATGTCATTTATTTAAATGACAGGTCTTCAAGACTCAATGAAAGATAACAACTAATTATATAACATGATGTTAATAAAACCATATAGGGGCTCGACTCATGAGTATTTTGTTTGTTTTATTTCATTTGCCGTCGCTATGCAATAACAGATCCGAGGCGTGTCGAACAGACCGAGTGTCATATGGAGCTCGTTTTCAGTCAATAGACTAAGCTTTTGAATGAAAACGAGCACTAGCGGGAACTAGGCCTATTGAACGCGCCTCAGATAGCAGTGTTTGTCAGAAAACTAGCAAATCAATAACACCCAGATCCCTGCCGCTTGAATTTCTTCTGTTTGTTTGTTTGATTGGGGTTTTAGGTCGTACCTTGGGCTTGATTATACCTTGGGTTTGATTATACCTTGGGAGTATTAAAATTAGGGTTTCTAACACGACCATAAAGTTAACTTGTCAATAATTATGTCGTTTATTTTGATAGCAGGACTTTTAAGACTCGATGGAATCGACCTAGTGGCGTCTGATTTGTCGGCCTTAGTGCGTGATTCAGCTAGAACGTGGAAAATACAATGACGCAACGCAATAAACAAGGACTAGCTCAGCCAATCAGACATTTTGCTTACCACGTTGCGCCACTGTATATCTCACGTTCTGGTTATGATGCGCTGAGGTAAGTCAATCAGGCGCTATTCGGTCTATTTGAGGTGTCTACGGAAGAAGACTTTTCAAATAAAAAAAAACATTTCTACACTGCTCCGCAGTAATTGTCAACACTTTTTCTTGGTCTTCATTTATTTAAAGACGGTACCACGTGCCGTCGCTATGCAATAACAGACCCGAGGCTTGTCGAATAGATAGTCATCTTGAGCTTCTTTTCAGTTAGTAGACTACGCTTTTGAATGAAAACGAGCACTTGCGGGAACTAGGCCTATTGAACGCGCCTCAGATAGCAGTGTTCCTCAGAAAACTAGCAAATCAATAACAACCAGCTCGCTGCCGCTTACATTTCTTCTGTTTGTTTGTTTTTTATTGGGGTTTTACGTCGTACTTAAGGTTTGGCTATACCTTGGGACTTGGGAGTATTAAGATTAGATAACAACAAAGCAAATAGGTTGATGGTCACAAAACCATATAGGGACTCGACCCATGATTATTTTGTTTGTATTTGCGTATTTATGTGGGTATTTGTGTGTGTAAATTGGTATTTTGGATATTGTTGTGATGTATCCAGAAGATACGTTATAAGGATAGTGAGAAGGGAGGAAGCTGTTATTTCACTCACTGCTTGGAAAAGTCTTTCTCTATTGACACTCGAACGCTACAATCAAATCAAACGAGTGGCGTCTGGTTGGTTGACCTTAGTAGGGGATATAGAACGTGGAAAATACAGTGACGCAACGCGATACACATGACTAGCTCAGCCAATCAGACATGTTGTTTACCGCGTTGCGCAACTGTATATCTCACGCGTCTGGTTATTATGCGCTAAGGTCAGCCAATCAGACGCTATTCGGTATATTTGGTGTGTCTATGGAAGAAGCCTTTTCATGCGGCTAGGGCTTTGGCGCAGTATATGTTAAAACATGCCTGGCAATTTGAACAGTAACTTGTGTGCTTTGTTCGCAATACTGAATATCAGCTTGGAAATATCTCGTCAAGGATTGATTGATTGATTGATTGATGGTGTTTAAGGCCGTGAACAGGGGTATTACAGCTATATGGGGGTAATTTTAACATGGGAAAGATAGGAAAATGGAAAATTTTGACAGTTAAAATTCTTCAAAATGGTAATTTATGACAGGCAGATTTCCAATCCTAGCAAAGACACTGCCTTATATGTACTAGTTATATATTTCATCTTGTGGATGAGAGAGTCTAAATACAGATTTTCTCATACACAAGATAAATACACACAAGCTATTTGCCAATACATGACAAATATTATATTTATTATACAATTAGCTGTATTTGTTATGCTTGAAAACGGCTCGAGTCAATACATGATCTTTCGGTTAGTATGGCAAATTGCAACTTTCAAGATGAAGATAGAACATATTGTGATGCAAAAGGGTTCCATTATTTATGATGTTTGGCAGAATAGAAGTTAAGAGTCAAGGCAAAGGCACGCCATTCGGGGGGACATTTCTCTCTGACAATTGCATTTTTTGTCTCTGGTCCTCACAAGTCTTTTTATAATTTCGGCAGGAACATCACAGGTCTCCTCCAACATTTCTACCCCACGCTCTGACAGTTAGTTCTTATCCTTCAGTGCCTTTAAAACTGACTGTAGGGCGTCAACCTTCTTGCGAAGTCTGCAGGATTTCGTTTGTGAGCTTAACTTAGGTCGCTTCTAAAGAGAAGCAACTGCATTCGGGTAAGTTTGCGCTTTACACCCCTCGAACTGTCACTGATGATGTAGGTGTGACCAAGTGCATGAGATGTTTTCATGGGATTTGTTGGTATAAATGACTTACGTACGTGATGATTTAGTCAGGAGCACCGCTAGCAAAGCTGTGGTTGACACGTGTGGCTTTTCGTGATGTGCTGAAACAGCTGTTACATGTACTGTCACATGATGTACATCTTTGTCATATCGTTCATGTGTAGGCCTACACTTGGTCTCCGATATAGGTGGCGTTATGTTTCGTTGAAGTGGTAGTTTGCGATGGTTGATGTTCTGTAAAGATAAAAAGAGAAAGTGTTTTCATATGACTACCGGAAATATTGAAATCAGACACTTCTCTGTAAACCATTAAATCACCTGCAAATAGAAGGCACTGTGAGGCAGCAAAGACTGCTGAATATTAAATCCCCTTTTCTGAGAAATTTTGCCTGTCAAATTTTCGGTTTTCCTATCTTTAAATTTTCACTGTGTAGACTTTCGATTTATATAGTATAAATTAATATAATCATTCTAACTTCTAGGCCTAGTATAGTGTAGGCGTCAAAAACGTCATGTGTGAATATTTTTGTTGAATAAAGTTTATTTAGCTTATCCTTTGAAACTTTTCTGATCATAAATGGGCAAATATGTAGTCAAAGGTTTCTTAAGAAGATTTCTTTTTTCAAATATTTGAGTAATTAAAAAAAGATTAAATGTTGTTGGATGATAAGTCAGACGAGACAGGACGCCTTTTAATTTAACACTAAATTGAAATAAATGCACAAAAAACCTTCTAACTTACCCATGTAAAGTCTTCCCGGAGCCCTTTTTCAGACGATTCGAGCAGTTTATTGTCACACAAAACGGCATTCCAAGTGGAAACTTTAAACACTGCCTTATGAAAACGTACCATAGTTTACCACAAAAATCTATAGTAAGTCTATGGTAAACTGTGGTACATAGTAGTATTTTATGGTAATCTATGGTACACTATAGTAACATTTGGAACCTCTGTGGTACACTGGTAAATTGAAGTGTTTTATAGTACATCTGTGGTAATTTTATGGTAAATCCGCAAAAACACCATAAATATCTATAGATTTCTATAGTAATTGTACTATAGCATTTTGTGGTACTTTTTCATAAGGGCTCATTTTAATTTAAACAAATGTGCTTAAAAAAACTTTTAACGAAGACTACCCCCCATAATATTCAGTAAGACAAAGAAAGATGGCGGCCGTCACGTGACTTCCATCGGACGGCGGCGACAAATCACAGCTCGCTTGAGCCTTCTAGTCTATATTGTAGTTCAGTGGTTATACCACGTAGGATACCCAGTGACCTGCGAAATAACTTTCCCAAAGTATGGCGTCAAGGAACCCTCTTGAAGAAACGTATGCCGCACTGGTTGGCCAACTAGCGCGGAACGGATGGTGAAGTCTTCTAATTTCCCGCCCCCGTGGGGAGGCGGTTGGGCCATTTAACATCAATAGGCCCTGTAGAATACCATCCCCGGCTTCCTCAGTCGCTAGTAAGAGGCGAGAAAGA
>JAVFBY010074566.1:0-11930 GCA_034781015.1 Tonicella lineata
AGAGATCAAGGTCTTCTTTAGAAGTGTGTATATATATAAATATAATATCTCGGGTTCGATCTCCGGTGGAGGCATGTCACATTTTCTTTCTCTGCATTTATAGAAATATATATAATATCAGCTAGCCAAAATTCCCGAGTTCCATCCCCGGTGCATGGAGGCATGTCACATTTTTCTTTCTCTGCATTTATACAAATATTATAGTTCCATAAGTTTACTTCCGATAATTTGTATATAACTGTGATTACGTCGATAGTATACTCAACAACTTGTAAAACAGATATATAAGTTAAGTCAATAAAGTTTTGATGTATAAAAAAAATGTGATCCTGTGAAATTAACAAGTTACATACTCTGATTGCTCACAGTCACAACTTGTAAAACCCATTCCGCAATAGGCAAATATAGTTATGATGTCAAAAATTCTAATCATTTTGATTGATTGACTGGTGTTTAACGCCGTGGTTAGGGGTATATTCACCAATATAGCGCCAGCCAGATGGGTGGAGGAAACCACAATTGAAGAGGAACACTACAGCAAATCGGCTTTCTTGTAACACATATCTAGGAGAGCACAAGGGCACCAGGAAACCTCGCCAACCACCTACGTGATATCTGTTTAAAATGAGAACCTATATATGTGCACACACTTTGGTAGAAATACTGTCTTAATATGGAGATGAAAGTTCATAAATGCTGGAAACACGTGGGATATTAGAACAATCACATATATTCCAAACCATCATTAGAAATAAATTTTAAAAAAAATTAATGAAAAAGTAAGTAGGCCTTCATGTATAAAATATCGATCTACAGACAGATGTTATGCATGACCTCGAATCCGAATTTCACCACGGTGGATTTTTGCACAAGGACAAAATGTTGAATGAGAAGGAGAGAAGCGATTCAATTTTCACCAGTTCCTTTGCACATTTCTTTGTCCATAATTGAGAGGAATTCTTATCTTCGATAGACAATCCGACCGTGTCATCATCAGGAGTTGTCGGTGAAGACGAGGTTATGGGTTGTTGGTCTCTTTGACAACAAAAGAATGAGTACATGGTACGGAAATGGAGCGTCGACCACTTGGTCCTAGGCGGGGTTCTCCAACGATGACCCAACCAAGATGTAAGCGCTGTGCGTTTGGTGAATTCTTGGGTCCAGTTCGTTGTTCCAGTACGTGGTGAACTTCTGTGATATCTCTACCTAGTTATAGATAGATTTGGGCTGTTTGATCAATTGGATGAATATGTTGGGCGATCTCAGATGGCGAAGATGTCTAGATACGTCTGGCGTAGGAATTTCTTCTCTTACATTAAAGTTACCTTAAATAATTACTTTGAGTTCCAACCTCGAGTTGTTATCAATAGATTCGACGACACATTCCTATGTTCGTCTGCCAGTTGTGTTCATTTGCCCAGAACAGGATGAAAGGGAGTACTGAACGTCTATAGCCTATTCACATTGAATGCATTTACAAAAAGTCATATCTTGCCAACAAACAGTTTTTTTGTTCGTCTGAAATTGCATATACACCTTTGCCAGTTCAGGCCTGTTTTTGAGGGTATACTTTAACGAGAATTATTTTGCTGCAAGATTTGGCTCAGAAATTCGATCCATAGATCTGCGTACAATCGGACAGGAGACAACTTGTTTTGATTCTGGCTGCTCCCCACCGTAAACTTATGAATCATGCATTTTGATAGCTGTCGCTTTTGTAATTGTCCGGTATTGTAACACGAAGGGCTGTCGGATATTTTTCATCCTTAATAACAGCACATTGGACTCGAGCTTTGCAATCGCCACTACTTTGTATTGTTGGAACATATCATCTAAAGTACTCTTTCAGGAGTCACTTTCTTTCATGGAGAGATTTTGTCTTGAAACCCCCGCACTCGTTGAGTGAATGGTTAGTGTTGTGAAGTGGACACTTTCTTTTCTCAATTCATATGGAAACTTGCTGACGATAGGGTTCACTCTAGACGAGAAGTCAAAGTATAACAATAAGCGAAGAGTCAAAGTATGACAATAAGCGAGAACACGCTTGTTCTTCTCAGATTCAATCTTTGATAATATGTCACAGAGGTCATAAATGGTTTTTTTTATCTTTATTAGTCAATGAGGGGAAAATTTGTCAATTTGGATTTGAGCGCGGCCTCTACCATCTCAGGGGAACATATAATTCGTTTAATCTGTCCCATATCCGTCCAAAGCCTTTAATTGGATCTTTTGTTTTTGTGCTTGTCGCGTAGCCTACCTAGACGACCGGACCGAGCCATTTGAGTAGTAGATCTAGTTAAACAACAGTGACCTAACGCTCTAGCATGACTCTAGAAATCCAAATTCTCGAATACTATAATATTCTGGCTGGTCGTTAAAGTTTGTAAGTCAAGAGAGAAGGTCTCGTTTTATTAAAAAAAAACAAGGAAATATTCGATTTTTTTTTTGTCAAATGTATGGCTAAGATTTTGAAGAGCTTGATTTTGAGAGACAGGGTTGAAAAAAAGGGCTTCTGGGTTAAGAAAGAAGTCTCTGAACCAGAAAAAAAGTAGCATTTGCTTGAGTTAATATACTGGCGGTAGACGCTGTGGGGTTTTATTTTGATGTCCCGTGTTGAAAGGCATATATATATTGTATATGTGTCTCTATGATCTATGACATGCTGTTCAGTTCGATGAATGGGTTTTCGAAGGGAGTTAAAATTTCTGTTTCCGGACGAGTTGATTTAATCATATCTGCGTAAATATCACAGTGACCACGAAGAACCCTTATTTCTGCCTCAGCGGCTGCATCAATCGTGTGTTGTCAAAGGACTTCTAAGTGAAAGTATGGCAATAAGCGATCTTTATTCATTCATTCATTTTGATTTTATTTCATTGTCTTACTTTATTAATTTTTCTATTTCTTTCATTTGTTTTTAAATTTTGTTTTAAATTTTATACTAGTAGATTATATTATTTGTATTATTACCTTTTTCCTTATGTTTTGTTATCCGCTCTGAAATTGGGTCGCACAGGCCTGCTTGATGATAAATCAAATCAAATCAAAAGTCGACATGGGCCTCTATGGCTGCTATGGCTGTTTATCCGCTTTCTCCAGTGAATGGTCCGCTTCCATTCCGGATTCTGCTACTTTCCTTGAAATAATTAAGATATTTGTGCTCGCAGAGCTTTTGGATATAATAGAGTGTGTTATCTTGTCGTTTTTGGTAATAAAGAATATTTATCAATGACAGGCCCCGATAAATCTCGGTCAGCTTTGGTGGGCTGTTCTAGATTCTCTGCATGACATATTTAATTATGGTTAAGGACGTGACCAGTATCGTGAGGTGACGCGTCGCAACAATCTGTAGAAATCCTCCGTTAATTAGCTTGTTGCAGTCAAATTACTATTTTGCCCGATAGGTGACATAAGGTTAACCGTTTTTAAGCTTGTGATGATTTGAGAAGATCAAGTTTGTAGATTTAATCTTTACTTACATAAGGCTCATATCAGTTGAATGATGTAGTGTTGTATCATGTCAAACGTTAGGGTTATTTGCTGATGTTAACAAAACAGAACAAAAAAAGGGAAATTACGAAAGGAAAAACAAGACCAATATTGCGTTACAATTATATAAAGAAAAACACTACACAAAATGCAGAATAACATAAACATATAACTTGTCACTTCACGTTTGTACGCACAATGTAGAATTAAAGAGTTACGGTCTTTATGTAATTATGCTCTTATAAAAAATTGAACGAAAACTAGATAAGCTCAAATAAGGAATATTAATCGAATCGAATCACAGCGGAAAAGTGAAAGAATAGACGAAAGGGATCAATTTAGATACATATAAAATTTAGCATGGAGTTCTTGTTGTTACTAAAGTCAAGACAAACGTCAGTAATAAAACAAATACCAAACAACTTTACGACAACAATCCAGACCAAACTCCATGGTGTTCATAAACGATACTACGGTTTATTACAGCCGACACAAGAGAGAGAACAACACCACGTGACGTATCGTGTGACCGATGCCACGAAAAGCACGCGGAGTGGGAAATATCCAAATATGACAAGTATCAATAATAACCTATAATGGCATGACTACTTTTTCTTTCTTATCTGAAGTGATACAGAAGTGTAATATCCATAATGTTACTATAGTAGTTTCTCCCAAATGCAATTCCCGATGTGCTTATGTCCACACATGTTAAAACTTTTGCCTACCAGAAATACATAAGTGGACAATGGGATTGCTGGCTGTTTAAAAGCGATTTTCTTGAAAAATCATGTTTTGGACATAGGTACTTCTAACTGTCAGCAGATATAGTCTGATTAGACGCATGACCAACAGTTTGCATCTATGATCTTCTAAAGAGTAGACATTGTCCATCCTATATTTGACTACTGATTAAATAGATATATATTTAAAGGGTTTCAGCCAGGAATAAAACAGTGCCGTGTTTATAAGCGACATACATTAAAACTGTGGCGGTAGTATACATTCAAACGAAGGACATCTAGGCCCTATCTATCAACACAGAACAATTTATAAGACAATGACCATAAACCTTGATTGCATACATCTTTTTCACAATATCTGTTTTTTTCTTGTTTACAAAAGGATAACAATGCTGCTTGAGTTTCAGTATTGACACACATTCAACGTGTTAATTTCATTCATTGCAGTGTATATAGAAATATTTTGTGCCAGTACAACTTACTTTTGAAATATATATATTTACAAACTTCTATAATTAAAAAGTAAAATTCTTGTAGTCCTTCTGTATTTTAGACAAATTATCAGAATGTTATTTTGCACAAAGCACAATAAAAAATATTTAAAAAGGTCGAAGTCTGAAAGAAGCAATTATATGAAACTTGAAAACAAAAATCTGGTGAAAATTGTAACAAAAGAAGATTGATTACATGCTCTAAAAATATGTAAATTTGAGCGATTAATTCGCTGCCATAGCATTTAACCAGAAACAGTTAACAACGATAACTAAAATGACAGAAAATAAAATATACAAATAAACATATTGAAGACAAAATAATGAGATTGTTATAAAACAAACGGACGGGTAAATAAGACAAACAAGTTAGACATAGTATATTAAGTAAATAATATTTTTGGCAGCATACACTTATTTTCACAATTTGAAAACGCATAGAGGTGATATAATGGAGTCATTGCAAGAGGCACTTGCAATTATATATGTTTAAATGGATCCAGACGTAAAAATTACGCTCCTATGCAGTGAATTATTGCGCGCGATGGGCGTTAGAGGAAGCTTTTTCAGACTATCCAGTCAAAAGCCGTATCCAGTCTGAACCAGTGAACAGTCTCATTAACACTGGTTGTTTCTCTAGAAACCACGTCACGACTTCAAAGCAGAGGCAATAGCACTACATTCCCCTGGCATGTTTAACGATATTGGCTTAGGAGAAGGCGAAAACAAATTGCAAGCAAGCCAAACGTAACCTGATTGGCAGTTGACATCTATAGTCTGAAACAGCTCCCTCTGGTGATCATCGCGGGCATACCTGCCTGGTAGTAGCGACAAGACTGGTCTCAACATATATCGGGTTCGATCCCCGGTGGAGGCATGTCACATTTTCTTTCTTTGCATTTATAAAATATAAGTATATACTATGAAACGAGCCATTGACACACACCAGCTGCATTGAAGCTCAAGCCAACATAGATTAATGAAGAAACGCCCTCTAGTGGGAAATAGGAGTCGCTCGGATAACTTGAATTGAATGTGCAATCGTTGGTACATGTAATTTATAACGCACATGTTTACAAAATAAAGATGTTTGCCGCGGGAAAGATGTTCAATAGTAGATTACTATTGGAAAAGTTTGAAATAAATATAGTGGAAAACAATCAACGGCATATGGTTTCGGACGAATTATTTTGTCGACACATAATTTGTCAGTCGATTCGAACAAAAAACAAACTGCGAGAACGAACAAATCCCAGATGCTGCGCAGTATACATCACATGAAACGTATAAGGGCTCTTAAAAACGCCATTGTCGTTGATGTGTGTCAATGGCTAGTTTCACACTTAGAATTTTGCCTGTATAAAATATATCACTGATGTTCAAGGAAATATATGGTCACAAATCTTATAAATAGTCAAATCTGCATACGACCAAGTAAAACTTCGTGGTTTTACGTCAGGACTCGTGCAGAGAGTTAGCCGCCGACTAGGATTATCTTGCCAATCAATGCGACAAAGCGGCCAAAGAAACCAAATTCAACATTGTCATCTGTCGGCTACGCTTTGGTCCCAAGGAGCTGTTGCAGTAGACAGCACTGATAAAAGCGGTTCTTTTGAACCCCTCCAGTATTACAGTGTCTGTTTACACTCTGGGTGCTGTCTTGTCAATCAAACGAAATCTCGTGTTTTCTGCAGACTGCTTGGTTGACCAAATCTGTTTGTGCGAAGAGGATTTTGGCCTGTCGTTGCCAGGTTGTGAATATAGTTCACACACGAGGTTTAGCCTACTCAGCTTGTTAAATAGTGTGCTTGATCATACATGTATACTATGTGGCAAGATTTTAACATTTCATGTAACATATTGTACAGAAGATCATACATCATTCATTAAGCGAAATTAGAATTTGAGAAGAAAGCAAAACTGGTGAATCATTGGTAATACAATTTGTTTTCAAAAGCACCTTTATCTAAAACACCATGGCACAATGTGAACCAGTTATCTCATGTGTTTGTAAACGATAGATGTATCATGACATATATGTGGAGCTAGTCTTTCACGTGTTTTTCATCTTTCCGCACAACAAAATTCCACTTGAAAATGTTTTCACACATGATTTTCTATGATTCGTTAGTCAAACCGAGTTCCAAACTTCATAATACTGTAACTGTACACAAGAGGGTGATACTAAATATAAAGCTGCATATAGGCATTGTGTTAAAGTCGGTGAAGTGGAGGATGATACATGGGAAGCAGCTGAGATCATATATGGTTAGTAAATTGACTTCAGAAGGAACTTGGACGGGTATAGGACGGTATACACAGGGTAAGAAACCGAGAAAGAAAGATAAGGTTTTGTAGGCGTCTTAGGACAACTGTCACCCCAGCATATATCAGATTTAACATAAAGATTGGCTGCCATTAAGATGAAAATAAGGACCTTTAAGTGTACAACAGAAAGACCCAGCACCAAAGGAAAACCAGAAGCTTCGGTATACAATCCCGAAGAATGCATGGTGTAACATTTCATTTATACATTTACAGAATAGCTTATTGTATGGAAGTTTGTAAAGAATGACTGACTGAATTGCATCCATATGAGTATGAGTATAGCCTGGGCAGGTAAGGCTGGCTTTAGGATACTGATGCATCCCATAATAATACATACAGTAAATACTCTTCTTTTTAATATTATTTGGAATGAGGCACGATTCTGTTGGCTGGGGACGTTATTTCAACAAATATGTTAGGTCACACACGGATTCCTCCATTTATTACACGGAGATATAAATTCTTATCTAATGGAACATAGTTTTTACTGTCCTGGTCAAGAAAATAAAGAGGATCCTTGATAATATTTATATCGAATCCTTCATTCACTAACTCATTTTTCATTTGTTTGAAAGTCGCAGTCATCTCGGCTTTCTTCTGAACTCTAAGAAATCTTGGACGGGCGAAAGGAGCCAGGTATTCCTCACACAGCCGGTAGATGGCGTTTCGCTGACCTTCCGTCAAAGGCCGTCCGTCATTGGCGATGATGGCGGCCATTCCAGAACGACCCTCCTGTCCTAGAAAACAAACATCAGATACATTCAGTAGTTGTTTTTGGTACACAACGAAGACTTCTTTGTTAGATTATTGGGATGTTTCGCCGTAGTTAATGTTATTTCACATATTTCACTTTACGTCTACCCAGACTGTAAAAAACCTTAATCATCCTCAACGTCATCAGCAATTAACAAACAATTAAGGACCGAGGGACGACTAAGGACAAAAAGAGGTTGTTAACAGGACGTAAAACAGGGCACTTCCACAAATCTGCTTACTGGCGACCCGTAAAGTTCAGCGAGTTCTAGGACACGGACTACCCACACAAGTTTTGATTACCGGAATAACAGTTCAAAAGACGGACAAAAGAATGACTAAAGCATGTGGTAAATGCGAGTACAACGTAAAACGCATTCAACCTTTCCCATATCTCAGATTGGTTCATGAACATGCTACTAAGACGAATCCACGTCATTTGCTCCGGCGGCAATTGCTCCTCGACATTTGGTCCGACAATTTCTACAGCGACATTTGCTAAGCCACAAAGCAATAGTCGCAGGACCAATAATTGTCCAACGTAGCAATTTTCAGACATGATAGACATGAACATGCCTCTGTAATTGCTTAATGTTAAATTTGTTATACACATCACGCCGTTCATAATTAAAATACATCTGAGAATTAAAAATAGAAAATCACACACTGATATATTTTAAATCAGAACTGCAACAATTTCAAAGCCTCTACTATACTATATTTATAAATATCCCTCAAACGTCATGCACTATGGCATAACAAAGTGGTCGTGGATGACCTCCATGTTTTCCAATCGTAACGACCACCAAAGGATCACATTATGGCTCTTATAAAATAACCTCAGATTTCTCGATGTCCCTGACCACGAAGTAATGATCTCCATTCACTGCTAAACACCACCATATAAAAATGAATGGTGTTTGAAGCAGTATTTTGTTAGTCTGCTTAGTCCTAGTGTTGAATTTTCATAAATTTTGATAAGCCTGTTGCTGAAAAATCAAGGTATGAGACCCCCATGTGTACTTTTTTCGTCTCATCGCCAGCTATACAGTCTGTGTTCGGCATTTAGAATCAATGAACCGAAAGAATTGAATGGTGTTTACCGTCACAATGTAAAGCACAGTCTACCTTCTGTATACTTAGTAAAATTCCTAAAACTGTAAAGACAATTTGTGCTACTTTCTTTTAAATAAAAGAAAAAAGGAAAGGCAACACTGTTGCTGTGAATTTTGGTTTACTGGGACACTTTATTTTCACTTTCAGATGTATTATGACAGCTTATGGTGATCGTCACTGAATGAGACAAATAATATGAAGATCACTGACGTTGATTTGTCTGCTGCAAAGCATATCCAAATTTATTAAAAATTTCACACCAAATTCACTCGGACTAGATTCTGACTTACCAGGTATTTTCACGCCATACACATTAGAATCGGTGATAAATTTAGTCTCTGTGAGAAGATTAGCCACTTCAATTGTAGACACATTCTCACCTTTCCATCTTTAAACAAAGAGAAAGAAAAAAACAAAAAATTTACTTGATGTCTCAGACAATGTCCTAAAGAGAAACAACTGAAAACGAATTCTTAATAAATTAATTTTATAATTTATGTCATTATTTATGCTTTGTAATTATACTATAGCCGATGTTCGTGCCAATCAATAAGCGAATATTATTGTCAGTTTCATTTTATTTAGAAATAAGAAGGAATGCTCTTCAGAGACCTGCGGCGACTTTTAGTTATACTGCTATCTCTTAACATTAACATTGTCACCAGCCCCACCATAACGCGAAGCTCTTATAGACCTGCTTAGCTTCGCCGCAGGTAAAAAGTGTGGAAACGCCTAGTCTGCTTTTTTTTTTACCCCCCTTTAGATTGTTCATCTCCAGGGTGGTTCGGGATGTTTACCCTCTGCAAGATCGCTAACCAAAAGGCGACGAATTTGGTTTACGGATAATATTGTAAGTTGCGTTGTGTTTTACTCTACTAAGGGTTCTTCCCCTACATATGATATGATATTATTGCAAAAGGCCTATCGGCTCATGAGCATACATACAAATTTATAAATAACATTGCAGACAGGTGGTGTGGTGAGAAACTATAAACAAAAATTTAGTTCATCGTGGAGTTTTAAAGACTTATCAGTCATCAGTAACGAGTACAATTTTGCAGTGTTAGGGCGCTTCCAGTAATAAGACGGTATTAGCCATTTACGATCAGTATCATAAAGAGGACAGACTAGCATAAAGTGAAACTCGTTTTCCAAAGCCTGCCTGTTGGACATTTTCTATCTATAACTTCTTTTTTTTTAAAGACTTGGCTTTGTCAGTGTAGTGCGTATCTGATGGAGAGAAACCTGCTAAAAAAACACAGCGACTCTTCAGGTTACGTAAAATGTTTCCTTTTGACGCAGGTCGACAGTCAGCTTTGAACCTCATCGGATGTTGGGCATCGAAGGCGTTCAATACGCAACCAGCTAAACAACAGTCCACCCATGTCAAATTCAGCTAAAAAGAACTCAAATGAAACTGTTGTGAGAGATCTTAATAATAACATGACCAAGTCTACAAAAAAAAATAATGCAAACGAGCACGGATTTCGCTGAATCCATATTTATTCTACGTTTATATTTTTTTATAAATGTAGAGAAAGAAACCTTGACATGCCTCCACCCGGGACATACCTAAACGTGTCTCCCAAACGGTCCGTGAAGTAAAGGAAATACTCTTTGTCCATGAAGAGAACATCCCCTGTGTTAAAGAAGACATCTCCTGGGGTGAATACATCACGTACCAATTTACCCTCCGACATTTTCTTGGGGCCCAAGTATCCATAGTAAGGGAATTTCACAGCGTTCACTGGTGTTAATAACAGACCCCTGCTTCCTGTAGAGAAACATGTTATACATCAACTTGTCACTGGTCATCATTAATATTGATACTAAACAGGAAGATTGTAGCACTAACAGGATTAACTGGTTTATTTCAGAATAAGCTTTTGTAAATGTAGAATTTACTTATGCATGCAGCATCTGAAGAAATACATTCTACATTGGCCAGGTTTTACCATATACAGTGGGTAGTGCCTAGGCTTTAGCGCAGACAGTAGGCCCGGCCCGATTTTAGCACTGACAGTGGGCACTGGCCAGGTTTTAGGGCAGACAGTGGGAACTGGCAAGGTTTTAGGACAGACAGTGGGCAATCACTCGGTTTTAGCGCAGACAGTAAGCACTGGCCCGGTTTTAATGCACAGTGGGCACTCACCCGGTTTTAGTGCAGATTTAGTGTGCACTGACCAGGTTTTAGCGCAGACAGTTAATGAATGTCATACATACCAGGTTTAACAGGAACACATCGGCCATTTTCGTTTCTCTTCGGCAAGGCATCTTCAGTAGTATATTCTACCATATGCATTGGCACGATTTTTTGCTGTGAAATACATTGAATTTATTCTGTTAATTCATATTAGCTTTACAAATTTCACTCTTAGTAACTTGAAAGAGGCCTTATCTGCAGGAGTTTTTTAGTTACTTTTTCGCTGATATTGATTTCAGTTCAGTTTATGTCAGATAAGCCTTTTGAAAACAGATTAAAAAATATGCGTTAATTTTCGTTCATATTCTGTTTTTCAGATTTTAAAAATCTGCAAATGGAAGAATACAATAAATTAAACAGCAATGTTACTTTATTTTCTTCAACAATAAAAAAAGATTGTTTAAATGTATACTAAAAATAACATATATGGAATTATGTGTTCCCTTTGTACATGCTTCCTTACAACAGGCAATTATATAGATTGACAGCGCAGGGGGCCTGATTCAAAATACTAAATTCAGTTTTGTTGAAATTTGTGCGCAAAATGTCATACAAATATGATATAATTATATGCCTAGTGACATCGCGAAAATAAATCCCAAATATTAAATGTCAAAATTCTGTTATTTAGGTAGATTTAAAGATTTTGACTTAAGTATAAAATTAATATGCTTTGTTGAATAGGTCCAAGGGCATGTAGTTGACTTCGACATATGAACTGAATTGTGCAGTGTAATACACCATACGTTAATATATAAGAAATATTTGGTTCCTTGCCAACATTATTCCGTCCCTAGTAGTACATGT
>JAVFBY010074677.1:0-12443 GCA_034781015.1 Tonicella lineata
ACTTTCGATAATTGTCACAAATCTGCCTGATTCATTTGGGTTTTTATAGCTAAGCCCTTTAATCATGCTTTGCACCTGCAAATCGGTTATTTTGACTTTTACTTGTTTTTCACGATGATTTTCATGATCATGATAAAAACGACCATTAATAGCGTTCTAAAGCATCAAGAGTTGCGATTGAGCGAGGGTTCGGTTAACATGGACGTTAGAAACAAATATATATCATTACAACATGTGTATTTGGTCGTGCGGTCTGAAAACATAACCTACTTTTTCAAATTCTCTTTTGCGTTTCTTTTTTTGAAGAGTGTACAAAGAAAATGTTACCACAATGGCAAGGGACCCTCTACGATCGTAACCATAGAAAAGCACCCCTTCCAAAAAGACTTAGGTGCACGATTGGCTTTTTCGGGCTTCTCGCGCGTTTTCTCGCGTTACTTATAAAGACTGGTAGCCACGTAGTGTTTGACCAAGAATAGATGATATTTAAACCAATGGTGCACCTTAATGTCCAAAAAATCTCCTTTCATTTATTTCTTTTTTTGTATAATTATACAATTTTGTATCCTTAGAAAAAAACATGTATATCGGTTAATAGAGTATACTCAGTTTTGCATTTTAATTCTAATATTCATAAAAATTTGTGTGCACATTTTTTATCGTAAATGACGTCATCCCAAGTAAACTTCCATAAGGTGACGCCATTGACGAACAAAATTATTAGTACGACGTTTTATGAAAATATCCCCTGGTCAAGAATAACGTTTACACCATTTTTATTCCTTTATATACATTCTGAACTAATTTTTTTATTTCACGCTTAATTTCTTAAGTTCATTGTTAGGTTGGTTGTCAATAAACCGTTGTGCGAATCATTGATATTCCCTTTGTTAGGTTTTCCGCAGATGCTATCCTGTCGTTTATAAATACCTGTGCATATCAGGCACATCTGTCCCAGTGACCATTCCATGGTATCTAATTTATTTACTTAATAAACTGAGATCTCATCCTACTAGCCTAGATATGATATCTTTTAGATGGGCAATATATAAACAAACCGACTGGCTACATGTCGGCTATGTTTACCTGTTTTGGATATCTGATAAGTTTCGCACCAGTCTTCAATAGGTATAGTACAGCAGCAGAGGCCAGAAAAAAGGCTCTAGTTTTTGGATGGGTTGCCCCCAAATTGCCGCATTTCCCCTTGTGCCTAATTGTGAAAGATGATGTTCCTACAGTGTAAAACTGCCGGAGGACATGTTGGGAAATGTGTGCGAATTTTTTTTTACAGCACTTCAAAGGTAGGCATTCAAGAAAAAATATTTAATTTCTGAAAAAAGGGGGTAGTGGAACGTTTTAATTAATATTTTCTTTGTTTTCTATTGGTTCTTATTGAATGACCATTCACAAAAATTGGAAAACATTGTTCTATTAAAAAAGGCTACCATGTGGATTAAGTTGATTTTTCGAAGTGGCCTATTAAGAGGTCAAAGGTCATCAAAGGTCAATTTTTGCAACTATTTTTCAATTTGCTCAACTTTCAATTGTTATAAAAATTTTCTTTTTACAAAGGTGTAGATAATTTGGCACTGAATTGAACAAATATATACCTAGAAACAAGCTCATACCCATATAGCCAACTTTTGAACCACACAATACCCAATTTCAACGTGATTACTAGTTTGGAATGAAATAAGCTCTTCATTCAAGGGAGGTCAATTTTTGCTCTATTTTTTTTTCTCATTTTGCTCCATTATCAATTGTTTTAATAAAAATGTTTTAAAAATGTGTTGCTAGTTTGGTATTAGAATGAACAAATAAATACCTAGCTACATATTTATAAAAAATATGTTTCAAATAGCCAACATTTCAATCAATTAATACGCAATTTTTAACGTGTCAAAAACCAATAATATCAGTCTACATTTTCTCTCATTTTAATCTGAATCAATCTCCCCATAAAGAGCATACAGACTACCTCCTAGTCTTCATGGGGAAGAAGAATACCTTGACATGAGCAAGCTGCTGTACATGGCTGGCTGCTGGAAAGACAAGTGCAATGTACATTACCGGAGTTTGCACGGCAATACACACTAAATCATTAATAAACTTTGGTGCTGCAGGCTCCTTCTTCATCATTTTAGGCTGTAAGGCCTTGTTTGCATCTCTGTAGTATCCACACATAGAGAGATCAGGGATGGTTTGTTCTGTGGAATGTGCTTGTTTCTATACGTTAAACTGGTACATAGTGCACAGCACATGTTGAATCACTGCATCTTCCTTGGGAACCAGTTTCTTTGGAGCAATATTTGTTATGCCTTTTCACACCGCAATGTGTCCAGCGATGAACCTCCAGACTTCCATACAGTATGGCAACAAAAGATGTGCACAAAATCCTATCCGCTCTTGTTATTTCTGAATTTCCGACTGATCCAAGGGTTTTTAGTCTTTGGAAGCTGCTTGCTTTTTGCATCATTATATGAAAAGCTGTCTTTTCCTATGACCAAAGAAGCCACAAACCGTGTCGCACCCTGTAAGACAGTACACCCGAAGTAGTATGTTGTGCTGTTCTTCACTTAGGCATTCAAAATTAGCGTGGACAGATATGTATCTTCTTAACGAGGCATTATGATGATGTATAAGTAAAACAAGCATGTCAGTATTGGGGCTATAAACAATGACATGCATTCAGATTGCATCCATTTCTGTTGCAAGCGCAACATGGAGAATGATTATCCTTTCAGCCTCTTCTGGGTTGGAATCTAAAGGACGAAAACAAACAAATGATTCATGGTCTTTCTTAAAAGCGATATCAGTCCTCCACTAATATACAACACCTGACTGCTTTCCAGAATTGATCTTGCGTTGTTTCTCGTGTATTCAGTGTAGCATCTTGGCAACTGTTGTTTATTTTTACCCCTGCTGAGAACTGGGAGATAGAATCATCTGTGTTTTCTTTGCTTCTTATCTTGTCTCCAGACAGAAGATCTTCAAGGTTATGCATGATGTCTTACATGATAGTGAAGCGACATCATTGGAGAAAAGGTTAAGTAGAACTGCTGCATTTTCAAATGAGAGAACCCTATAGAGAGGAACTTTCTTCAATAAGTGCAGGACAAGTTAACTTAGGTAATTAACTTCTCCACTAAGTGAAACGTTCTTAATCCGAACTCACACGGTCTTGCTTATTTCAGACATTCGAAGAAGCTTCTTTTCGGAACAGCCCCATCCCTTTCTCGAGTCAACCTCTCAGTAACGAAGGTAGACAGCAAATCAGGTCCTTTATCAAGATCCCCAGTCAATTTTTCTTCCACAGCTTTGAAAGTCACAACACCAGTTGCAAAATTTACTAGACGGGAAGGTGGTTATGTCATGTTAAACTGATCTATGTAGCTTAAATCAAACATATATGCTTCATATTGCTCATATCTGAATTCCAAGATTTGTTAGTATAACTGTTTTGATTTTTCCCATAGGCGACTCCTTTTGAGTGAGCATAATTGTGAATGTTGTAGAATACATTGCCGTGGCAGGTCATGCCATGAACCAACAAGCAAGTGCCTCTCCTCTCATGGTCAAGCCAATTATCCCCCCATTGCCTTTGAGGGCCTTGTTCTCGGTGGCTTCCAGTGTGTAATATAAGCATAGAGTGTTGAACTTGTCATTGGTCATCTTGGCGACAAAGAAACCGTCCTGAAATGCTTCTGTGACAGTATTTCGTAGTCTATTTAGCATTAACCAGAGCACTGGGATTATGTTCGATACATTATAGTGCTCTTGTTAATGATGGATAGATTACCAAATACTGCCAGAAAAGCATTTGAGGACGGCTTCTTTGTCTCCAAGCTGACCAATGACAAGTTCAACACTGTATGGTTAGATAACACATTGGAACCCACCGAGAACAAGGCCCTCAAAGGCAATGGGGAAATCATTGGCTTGACCTTGATGGAAAAGGAACTTGCGCGTTGGTGTCTGATGCTCATTCAAAAGGAGTCAAATCTGATGTTAAAAGATGGAATTCAGATGTGGGCAAGATGAAGATGATTTTAAGCTACATAGATCCTTTTAACATGACAGAACTACCTTCCCGTCTCATAAACTATGCAACTGGTGTTGTGGTTTCCGAAGCTGTGGAAGAAAGCTTGACTGGGGCACTTGATAAAGTTTGTTTGTTTGTTAAATTCCTCGGAAAACCGGGAAGGAAACCTCGGAAAAAACACCCCCGCTATAGCCGAAGTGACTTCCTCTGTACCTAAACAGGTCCACTTGTAGGATTGAACCCGTGCGATACATCGAAGGAGGATCGGTAGTCATGCCAGTCAGACAATCTAGCCATCATGCCACGACGCGGTTCGCCACTTGATAAAGGAGCCGATTTGCTATCTACCTTTGTTAGTGACAGGTTGACTCCTGTCAGGGATGGGGCTGCTCCGAAAAGAAGCTTCTTCGATCCGCTCTCAAAAGCAAATGTGAAAATTATGTCTGAAATAAACAAGGCAGTGCCAGTTCGGGCTACGAACGTTTCGCTAAGTGGAGAAGTTACTAACGTACCTTACTTGCCCTTAACTCAGTGAAGTAAGTTCCTCTCTGTAGGGTTCTCTGTTCGAAAATGCAGCAGTTCCACTTAGCCTTTTCTCCGATAATGGCGCTCCACTATTATGTAAGAAATCTGAGTTCATGCATAAACTTGAAGACCTTCTGTCTGGAGACACAGATAAGAGCCAAAGAAACCACAGATGCTATTATCTTTGACGGCCATGCTGTAATCCAGATGCTTCTAAGACCAAGTGGCATCGAGCAGTTAACTTTCAGAAACATGGCATCAATGTTCTGGGGCCATGTTTTGCACAACAGCAAATCATATGAAATCATACGTTGTGTTTGCCAGGTATGGTGCAGACAGTATTTAAAAAGACAGGCGAAAGAGAACTGCTGGGATACATGGTCATGAGTATCACGTACAAACTGATGGTGGATTACCTAATGGTCCCAGTTCCTCAGCAGCGGCGACAGTTGGCAAGATGCTATACTGAATACACAAGAGACAAGGCAAGATCAATTCTGGAAAGCAGTCAGGTGTTGTATATTAGTGGAGGACTCTCTGATATCGCTTTAAAGAAAGACCATGAATCGTTTGTTTGCTTTCGTCCTTTAGATTCCAACCAAGAAGAGGCTGATAAGATAATTATTCTCCATGCAGTGCTTGCAACAGAAATGGATGCAAGGCATATCATTGTAATAGCCCCGATACTGACGTGTTTGTTTTACTTCTACACCATCGTCCTGCACTCCATGTAGATAACATATTCTTCTTGACTGGACATACATGTATAGGAAAATATGCCTCTTAAAGACGATCAATACCTGTCCACGCTATTTTTTAATGCCTGGGTGAAGAACAGCACAACATACTACTTCCGGTGTACTGTCCCACAGGGTGCGACACGGTTTGTTGCTTCTTTGGTCATGGGGAAAAGACAGCTTTTCGTCTAATGATGAAAAAAGCAAGCAGCTCCCAAGGACTAAAAACCATTGGATCATTCGTAATTCCAGAAATAACGACAGAGGAACGGATTTCGTGCTTATCTTCGTAGCCACACTTTATAGAAAATCTGGATGTTCATAGTTGGACACATTGCGGTGTGAATAGGCATAACAAATATTGCTCCAGAGAAACTGCCTTCCAATGAAGATGCATTGACTCGACATGTGCTGCGGGCAGCTGCGCACTATGTACCAAGTTAACATATATGGAGACAAGCTCATTCCACAGAACAAACCCTCCCTGATCCCTCTATGTGTGGATACTACAGAGATGCAAACACAGCAAAAATGATGGAGAAGGAGCATGCAGCACCACAGTTGATTAATGATTTAGTGTGTAATTGACGTGTCAACTCCTGAAATGTTGATTGCACTTGTCTTGGCAGCCGCCACCCAGGTACAGCAGCTTTCTCATGCCAGGGTCTTCTTTCCTACGGACACTTGGAAGCTGTCTGTATGAACCCTCTCAATATATATATGCGCTTTATGTAGAAAGTGATTCAGATAAAAATGAGAGAAAATGTAGACTGATCTTATTGGGTTTTGACACGTTTGAAATCAGCTTAACATTATATGGTGATGCTCAAACGGCGTAAAATGATTTGATTCAAAACAGCATTTGTTGTCAAAATGGGTATTTATTGGATGAAATGTGGGCTATATGGAAATATATTTTTATAAATATATACCAAGGCATTTATTTGTTCATTCCAATACCAAACTAGCAACAATTTTTTCATTACAACAATTGATAATGGAACAAAATTAAAAAACAGAGCAAAAATTGACCTTAGATGACCTTTGCCATCGTAGAAAAGCACTTTCAAATTTCTACTTTATCAACAAGATGATAAATATCGATAGAATAATGTCTTAATTATTTTGAATGTTCATTCAATGAAAATAAGGTTGGAGAGAACTCTAGACCTCTAAGTCCACTACAAATTACCTTCCCTGAATAAACAGCTTATTTAATTCCAAACAAGTAATTATGTTGAAATTGGGTATTGTGTGGTTCAAAAGTTGGCTATTTGGGTATGAGCTTGCTGCTAGGTGTATATTTGTTCATTTCAGTGCAACATTAGCAACACCTTTCTAAAGGTTTTTTTTTAATAACAATTAAGGTTGAGCAAATTGAAAAAGAATAATGTTTACCAATTATTCTGAGCGGTCATTCAATAAGAACAAGTAGAAAACAAAGAAATTATTAAATAAAATGTTCCCCTACCCCCTTTTTCAGAAATCCAATATTATTTCCTGATTAATTAACTTTGAAGTGCCGTAAAAAGATATGCACACATTTCCCAACATGTTCTCCGGCAGTTTTACACTCTAGGGACACCACCCTTCAAAATTATGCACAAGGGAAAATGTGGCAATTGGGGGGCAGGTACACCTCCAGTTATGAGGCCTCTGCTGCTACACTGGTATGATGTCAAGGGTCAACAGATTTAGCAATCAAAGTCTGCGTCACAACAGGTTTAGAGAAGATACACGGAATAACTAATTTCTAAAATTTACATATCTTCTGGCAGCAATACTCGCCTTCTATCTATCACTTTAAAGTGTTAAGTGTTACCGGCATCGAGACACATCCACAACAGTCATTTCATCTTAATTTGTTTTTTGTCGTGTTGACGTGTATAATGTGTGCATCGATCCGCCATCTTTCATCGAATTTTATTGATTGGATGAACATGGAATATTTATTATCCGAGCAAAATTAAGGTACATGAGAAATGGAGCTACAAATATGATGTAAGAATATGTTAGACATTTGAAACATTTTAACAAAGTTATCTAACGCTAATTTATCTTTACTTTTAAAATTGTGATAACAAATTATTTTATATTATATTGCGGTAACACTTTTTTTCTGTTCACAGATAACACCGGGAAACCATCTACCAATTTTCAACAACATGGAAAAATATACAGAAGAAGAAACCACATTAAACAGGAAGGCTTTGACACATGAACAGTTCAACAAGAGGTACAGAAATGAAATGGATCCAAACATCAGAAAAACTGTTTTCTCCAAAACGTTCGGTAGATTACAATGCTCAAAATCCTGTTTAATAAATGGCCTCCTGGGTTACATACCTTTATTAGGCGTTTTGAGAAGTTACGACCTTCGACAAATGCTTTTACCAGACATTTTAGCAGGAATATCTGTTGCCGTGTTGCATATCCCAATGGGTATTGGGTTTGGACTGCTGGCTTCGTTGGCTCCTGTCAACGGACTCTACACATCATTCTATCCTGTTGCAGCGTATGCCTTCTTAGGTACATCTCATCATACTTCAGTGGGAACTAATGCAGTGATTGCTGTAGTAGTATCTGCTATTGTGGACAAACAGTCACAACTGATGCAATTTAAATTTAACGAGACTATGCCAGTTTTCGAGGAAGATATTTCCCTGAATACGTCGTATGGTAGATTAGATGTTTTACAAGACAATTTAGCTGCAAATGCCCTAATGGACTATAAAGTATCAGTAGCGGCGGCCTCGTCATTGGTAGTGGGAGCAATTCTGGGTCTAATGGGTTTCCTAGGACTGGGCATCCTCGCAGTGCTTTTCTCTGATCCACTCATTAGCGGTTTTACATTTGGGGCATCACTCCATATCGCCTTGTTTCAAATCACTAAAATGTTTGGTCTTCACATGAGTCATCGGACAGGAATTTTCAAATTTGTCCGTACAATTCAAGACTTTCTCAACAATCTCGGCGCCACAAATTTTGTCGCTCTTATTATGTCATTTGTTTGTACCATTGTCTTGGTTGTGGTGAAATGGGTAAACGAAAGGTTCAAATCAAGGCTTAGCTTTCCTATACCGATAGACTTCGTAGTGGCGGCATTGGCTACAATCATCTCCCATTTTCTGAATATGTCCGTTCGTTTTGATTTACCAATTGTAAATAAAGTGCCTCTTGGATTAAGTGCCCCGAAAATGCCCGCTATCGACGCTATCCCAGCTATTGCCGGAGATTGTTTTGTTTTAGCCGCTCTGGTTTTTGCATTATCCATGTCTATTGCAAAACTTCTCGCTAAGCAATGGCACTACAGCATAGATGAGAACCAGGAACTAATAGCTCATGGAGCTAGTAACATTCTTGGTGCTTTTTTTCAATGTTTCCCATCCTGTCAAGCAGCGCCTAGAAGCATGATGACAGTCAGTTTAAACGTGAAGACAACTCTATCTGGATTAATATCGGCGATCGTTGTTCTCATTGTTCTTCTGTTTCTCGGACAATTTCTGGAATCTCTTCCAATCTGTGCACTGGCCGCCATGATTGTGGTATCTCTGTCGAAACTGTATGCGAACATATTTGATACCAAAAGATTTTGGATTTTGAATAAATCCGACTTTATTATATGGATGATAACTACATTAGTAACTATCTTCATCGATCTAGATATAGGTCTCTACTTCGGTCTAGGAACCTCTTTAATAACTGTAATTTTTCAACTGAGAAAATCGGGTGGAAAAGTCATGGGACAAACTGAAGAAGGGGGGTATTTAATAGATCTGAAATCTTCGTCTAAAGTAAATGAAATTCCAGGAATTAAGATCTTCCAGTTCAATGCCCCAATGTTTTACGGAAATGTCGAAGTTTTTCAGAATCAGTTGTACAAACTTACAGTTGACCCTGATGTTGTTAACCACACAACCGAAATAAGAGTGGACGATAACAAACCAGTAAAGCCTTCTACTGAAGAGAATGTTACTTTGTTGAATGCTGGTGAGCAAATTGCATTTTCTAAGAGCGACCAGGTTAAAAAAACTAAAACATTACAAGAAACCAAAAAGAACAACAAGGAATTGTCTGCGAAGGAAGGCCATGATCTATTTATTGCTCCGTCAAAAATTGCAACTCCAATTAGTTCGATTATTTTAGATTTCAGCAGAGTAACTTATATAGACGCTACTGCTCTAAAAGTACTAGAATTGATTTTAAAAAACTACGATATCGTTGGCATAAATGTCGTGATAGCTGATTGCCCCCCAAGCGTTTACACAATGCTAAGAAAAGTCAAATATTTCCAGAATCTACAAGAAGCCAGATTTGCCTTTGATGTGTTTTCTGCCATTGCGTTTTTCTCTAAAGACTCTGGTGTCACAAGTGGTGATTTCCACGCTTAATGATCTAACCTAATTAACACCAGGTCTTAAAAGCTCACCATTTGTTTTGGTCGCATTTAGATATGGAGAAAAGGCAATTAAAATGGCGTACAATGACGTCAGGCATTATGAAATCCCCACTGCCTCAATTCTCCAATAAAAGTTCAGATTTCTTGCGGTTGTGGTAAACGCTAAGTAACATTGTGTATATACAGTTTGTATAGTTTAGGTCAATGGAGACAATTGTTATGGCAAAAAAGTAAACATAACAACGGAGAATAGCTCTATGATTGGTCAACTACATAAACCTGTCGACTTCATTTCGTATGTGTGGTCCCTATAGATCTAAATGCGATAAAACAAATGGGGGAGCTAGTAAGATCTGCTGCTAATCAGTTTGTGTAGCTGCTATGATATATACACGGAATTAAAAATACTACAAATAATACTAAAAGGCTACTTTTAAAATATTTAATCGTTAAAAATAAAAAATATACTAGTAGATATTTTGATATAGGACACCTACTGATCAGACCTGCATTTGTAAAAAAGGGTCTACTGGATTATTAAATCTCCACCTTAATTCCATGTAGGTCTACTAAAGTTTCACACAATGAGGGCTGGTGTCCGCCATGTTTTAAATTGCTACCTACATTATCAGTTGTTATTTTTTTAATTGTGAATACTATATCTGTCTGATCACATATGCAAACATGCCTATAATGTCTGCTACCACATTACGTGTATTTTATTTATGGCTCGTTCTTGTGTGCGGGTCAACGACAGAATAAAGTCGACTTATTTCTCTGATCCAACTATGCGGCCCACCTATATTTGTGTGATCCGTTATTGCTGTAGTCGCGAATTCAAAACCCATTTCAGTGCGCTTTACTATTTTAAAATCCCTTTCAGACTTCTTCTTTTTTTCGTTACTTGTTTAAAATAACATCTGAAAGAGAAATGGCAACGCCTCCGTTCGTGCATGCCTCCTTGTGCATGCGGGTGTGTGTCAGTAGCCTCTGCCCGTTTTCTAGCACACCGTTGTGATTGAAAAGGTTAACTACCGTTGCTGATTCATTTTTATGTTCAAAGGTTAATGTCACCTGGAAATAAAAATAACCTTACGGACAAAGTTTAGCTTTAATTATTGATTAGAATTACATCAAACAAAAAGTCATTTTCCCTTTTCACAGTCCTACGTTAAAAGTCAAGGTCACTGGGAACAAGAATATTTACTTTTTGTGGGTGAAATATAGCCCTGAAACCAATAGCTAGGCTTTCAGAAATCTTAATACAAGGACAAGAAATCTATTCATTTTCACATTCAGCGGACAAGGTCACCAGGAGCAAAATAAGAAGAATATGTTGGAACAATTGCTCAGCAAATCCTCAAAATTCGTATCAAAGGAAAATTAGTCGATTGATAGTCAAGGTCTAAAAGGCATCGCCCCTTGCGGAGGAATGCTCAGCTCTCCGACGACCATATTAAATCTTTAAAGTAATATTATGATAGCGGTTTGTTGGGTTTTGTGTACAAAAACGTATATTTTGCCCCACATCTTCAACCATAACAACTCATAAATATTGTATTTGTTTGTTTGGTTGGTGGTTAACGTTGTACTCCAGAATATTTCACTAATATTAGGGCGGTCACGTTTATTAAAAGTTGCATTTACTTCAATAGGGTTTAGAAATGTGCGGTCACGTGTTTTGATGCAAAACAGTTCACTTCGGGTTACAATTGTGACACCTATTGACATAATTTATTTCAAATGGGGTTACAATTATTGCACTCCCTATTCAAGTTTTATTTCACTAGGAGTAATTTATTCTATTAGGGCTTGCCACAAAACTGTCCGCGGCCGTTGTGTTTTACGATATGGTGCAGAATGTTTGAGCGAAATTTCTAAATCCGGTATACCCTTTGAAACTATTCCAGGTCTGATTAAAAATATATCAGTGTGTGTTTTGTTTTGTTTTTCCCCTCTCTTACAGATGAAGAGGTTTTTTTTAAATCTTTTTGATATGTTTCAGTAGGTTGTTTTATCTATTTATGTCTTTTTCTGCTAAGTTTTGTAATTATTTTTCTCGTAACTCTCTTTATATTTATTCTAATCATAATATATATATATTTTTTCCCTTTCATTTTTGTTTTATTTTAATGATTTTTATACTGATCTTAACTATGCTTTATGCTAAATTGTAAATGTAGTGTTAATTTGTTTTAAGCTTTGCAATGCATTTTGTGTACTGTTTTCTTATATCCAAGACTGCCTTTATACCAACCTGTCAAGCCTTATGTCTAAATAACACCCAATCACCGCTCTCCTGAAAATCATACGCTGGTATAAACAGACATACGCTTGTGGTAGCATATGTTAGGCACAGGTTTTATACGTTTCAAGCACGTTTGCATACAGTGGCATTCGCTGCATGGCATGCAGCGAGGCTGAATTTTGTTTAAGAATGCTTCAAAATTGTGTGCGTATTCGGACAAATGGTTTATACGCAAAGCAGGGGCAAGGCATACGCTGAAGAAACGCTTGAGCAATGCTAGAGATAGTATATAAACAATTCTGCATTTTAAATAGCACAATACTAGGGCCTAACCTTACGGTTTGGCCCTACAAGACCTCAATCTTATATAAAACTGTGGTGAAAGTTAAAAGTCGTTCCTGCGCTACTTGCGCTCCTCTAACAACTATGCCTGCATTTTCTTTGATTTTTTCCCTATACATTGCATACAGTAATTAGTATTTCACTTACCTA
>JAVFBY010074788.1:0-12442 GCA_034781015.1 Tonicella lineata
GGGGGGTATGGGGGAAGGGGGTTAGTTTTGGTGGCGCAGTAAGTTGGGAAGGGGAACTTTGTTTGTTTGGGGGGTATAAGTTGCGGGAGCAGGGTACGTTTCAAGGGGTGGTAATATTGGGGAAGTGGATTAAGTAAAGTAAAGGTGGGGTGGGGTGGGGGATGGGTGGGGTGGGTTATGGAGATGGTAAGAAGTTAATGCACCTTTTAAGGTCTTCTACTGTCGTTAACGTTTAATGCGCTTATATTAGAGAAATACTACCGGTACATGTAAGTATAGCGCAAAACCGCTATATGGAATAAACCAAGCAAGTTTAGTATTCTTTCCTATTTAGTTTCTTGAATAAGTATATGTATGTATTTTCCCCCGAGTATATTTTGTATCCATCGTTGCTTTTTTAATATTTATTATCAAGCAAAGATTGTAGTCAAAACTCGATCAAACTATTAAAGTACGCGACACTTTTGTACTAACTGGATGTATTGCCAGGGCCTTCAATTACGGATTGGACCCTGGCTATTTTGTTCATATTCTCCCAAATAAGCAATGCTCCTAAAATGATTGGTCACGATACACCAGCTTAACACAAACAAACCTGTTCAAATAATAATTGTTCATCCGTTCCTATATTCTGTTATGCTACTAGCTGATACTGTTGAGACTCGATTAAGCGTTGTTATATAATGGATATATCTACTGACGGCCTGGATACGCACGGTGCCAAATGTGATTCCCTCTAAAAGGCTGTAAACTAATTATCAGCATAGAGGCTCACCAGTTTCCAAAAATACAAGTAGTAATTTGGGGATTTTGATGAGGTATTTTTCACAGAGACTCAAGTGTTCTTCTGTGTAGCTCTTACAAAACGATAATACGTGTCAAATCCAATTTTTGTCGCATCACAAAATCTCCACAATAACTTAGAGGCTTTGGATCTTGTATAGAGCAATTTTGTGGAGAAAATGAACCGAATTGGCAGTAGAAAATTGGAAATTTCCAACAGGAATAAGGTAAGTGTCAAATGCCCCCGGCCAATTCGCGGTCCGCGAATGAAGAGGCGTCTACACCGCGACTTAATATTCGTGGATATGAGCGGTTTACAGGTGGCTAGTCATCAGAAGAAATGATCCGTAAAATAATTGAACACAATGAAACGTTTGGCGTGCACATCGGCAGTGCATGGATCGTCATCCCAACAGGCGACTAGTGATATTATCCCCTAGTCGCTATCGACTATACACGCACGGGAGATGGGGTTGTGACCAGCTAAAGAGTTACAGCTTTAGGTGAGAGACATTTACGCCACTATCACTCTATCGGCTTTTTCCCTGACCATTTTCTATCGCGAAAACTTCCAATTTATCATAGTTTTCCACGGGCTTTACTTGACACTCTACTGTCCGTTAAGACTAGACAATAATTTCCCAACGAATTGACCAGCCTAGCTTTGATGGCATCAGTGTTAACATGCCGAGTAGTAAAGACACGTAAAACTTAAAAGCTATGGTTAGAGTTTGATTTTAGAGTTTGAAAAGCTACTGAAATGTGAATAGGCTTTTATGACAAACAAGTCGGATTACAGTGAGAGATGTAAACGTGTCGGTTACCAGGAGACATGATTTGACCAGGCGTTTCATAAGCAGGAGTGGGAGGAAACTTTAAGCCGCGCTCTCTCACTCAGTGTACTATGGCCAACAATATCAACAACACATCTCACACTGTCAGTGAGCAACTTCTCCAAGTCGATATCTGGAGAGCTGTACCGTTGAGTGTAATACTGATGCTGATAGACTTGGCCACTGTTATCGGAAACTTCATCGTTATTCTTGCAGTTGTTTACGATTATTCTCTGCGGAATATGGCAACAAATTTCTATGTTGTGTCTCTAGCAGTTGCGGATTTAATGATTGGATTATTTGTCTTGCCATTTTCAGCAACTTATGAAATTCTAGGATACTGGATCTTCGGACAATATTTTTGTGTGATATGGGCAATGGTTGATGTGTTATGTTGTACAGCCTCTATTCTAAGTCTAGTTGCAATAAGTTTTGATCGCTATGTGGCGATCAGTAAACCAATGATATACCCCCGGTTTTCCACTTCTAAAGTAGCAGGATGGTGTATATTCGGTTTGTGGTTTCTCGCTACCGCTATTTCATTTCCACCTTTATTTGGATGGCGTAGTGAACGGACGGATTATTCGCAGTGCGAATTAACTTCGGGTAAAGGTTATGTGACCTACTCAGCATTAGGATCATTCTATATTCCGTCCATTGTGTTAATATTTGTTTACTCTCGTATATATGTAGTTGCTGCCAAACATACAAAAGATATCAAAAAGAGCCATGCTCTTGGCGAACTACGTACTCCTGACTATGACATGGATGCTGGAAAAGAACCGGCGCGTTCTCAGTTGTTCAGCGTGAAAACTGAATACCGACCGAGTAATGTGAGCTCGGCGTCTCAGGAACCGTTCTTAATGGATCATAAACACAGACAGAGAGAAACTCTAGCCAAACGATTGAAAAAGTTTACAAAGGAAAAGCGGGCCGCCAAAACATTGGCTATTGTGGTAGGTGCTTTTCTTATATGTTGGTCTCCGTTTTTCCTTGTGTATTTAATCAATGGAGTCTGTGATTCGTGTGACGTTCCAGAGTCTATATTCAAGGCATTCTTCTGGCTAGGTTATTGTAATTCTTTCTTAAACCCAATCATATATCCCTGTCTCAACAAAGATTTCAAAAGAGCTTTTAAAAGGATATTGCAACGGACATATTGCAATCGTTATAGTTTGGATTTTTATGATTCCCCTAGAAGGTCTATGAGGGTCATTCGAGCGTCTCGAAAGCTTAGAATGAGCATGCCGGATTCACGATCATCCAGTTCGCCGCCAGATTCACCAAATTTGGCATTGGCGAGGCGACAAAGTATCTTTAAAGAAATGCAGATAAGACGGGCATCTGCCAATATACTCAACTCGAAGGATAAACAAGACAATGCTACCCCATCGAACTACTCCCATTGCCAGCCCGTTGAGCACTTCCAACTGTCTCAAGTGGAGTCTTATGACACTTCGCCAAGACGTCCCTCAATGCCGACAAAGATTTTCAATTATTCACCCCCTGTTCGTACAACTTTTGTGACTCAAGAAACTTTTAAAGAGTCTGTACATGATGATAATACTATTTCAGGGAGCATTGTTAGCATAAATGGGAACACACACTATCACTTTCCATTTTATAATTCTTACTGTCATAGCGAACCAAATATTTGTGATACAAATATGGCAAAAGAATTCTCAAAGAAAAGAGAGTTGACAAAGATACTAAGCAAACACTCGCAAAGCGAAGATGAACTGAATTTGTCACTGTTAGATATTCCCCATATAATGGATGGTGACCTGAGTCGACCAGCAAGCCATCATAATTTCGATACTATAACAGCTAAGAACAGTGACGACAAGAATAACGAATTCCTATATAGTGTTTCCGAGACAAGGAATTCCCTGGACGCGAGTGATACGTATTTCTGGGATTGTATAGCTCAATTAAGACGAAAAAGTGCGGAAGCAAGAGCATATCAAAAACTCGGGTTGTGTCGTGTTGCTTCGTGTGAATACGAGCTAAGCCAACAACACGTTAGTTTGGCAAGGGATTTAAAAAGTCGGTCACCGTTCTTTTTGTCTTTATGTCAACTAAACTTGCCTGATTCAGACCTTACCAGACCGATCACTCATTTACCTCTTCCTCTCAGCGTGGATAAATCAGTTCAAACCCTGTTAACCAATCAACACTTCCACAAAGGTCAAGCCTCCTTGAATTGCCACCATTGTGACATTAAATAACAGTCACGCTATCGATGGAGACTTCACTAATCTCCTAAATAAAGTGAACGACCTCGTGGCTAAAGGACCTGGAACGACTCAATATGAACGGCGCCTCTTATGCAATTTTAAATCCGATTGATTTTAATATTTCTGAAGTGGTTTTAATATATATTTGCTATATTTGAATATTTTGCATTAACCTGCTTTTACTCAAAACGGTAAGTGTTGGCAAGTGCAAATTAAATCGTGAAGGTAATAAGAGAAAAAAGATTTCAGAATAAAATAATGAAACGGGCACATTTTCTTTTCCATTGTCTAATTGGTGATACATGCTTTCTTTAATACAAACCAGGAATTTACCAAAAAAATTAGGTTTCAACTAATTTTGGGAAAATGTATTCAAACCCTGGTATTAACCCGATTGCAGAATCCGTTCAAAGAAGTAAAGCGGAAAGCACAAAATACAACAAACCCTTCCTTAAAACCAACACTGGTAGGTTTTTTGGAAAACTAATTAAGGAAAGTAAAAGTAATATTGCCTTTCAAATCAATCAAATAAACAAATTGAGTTGATCGAGTTAGCATCATTTTCGTTATCGATCTATACGATATTTGACTTCTGATTATATTGTGTTTAGCCAGCCAAAGTAAATACTGTTAAGTATTTGACTTTGATTTACAGTTACTGGTACGGGTTAGATCGTTGTTTTCGTCCTTGAAAAGCAAGATAGTTACTTCGGAACTAAACAATTAAGCTTGCTTTTATAGTGTATTTTTGCCGTTGCTGCACTCTATAAACTGCATCCAACATACACTTTTTCCAACGGCATTCGATTAACAAGTTAGCTTAAAGTTGGTTAATATAAAGGTGCGTCTTGTAGTATTTCCGGCTGGGTTATTCTAAAATCTTCAAATGTTCGCCGCTAAGAAATTCTACTCACGCTTTCCTTAAATAATCAACACTGTGTCTCCAAGTGGATGTATATCGTCTGTGGGTGGAATAACAATGTCTCTAGATAGTTAGACTCCCATTGGCATGTCAATCTGCGTTAGAACATGTGGCAAATAACACCTACAACATAGAGAGAACATAAACATCTTACGGTGAGATAACAACTCGGTAATAAATAGAACCACATTAACCAAAACTTTGATAAAGGTGCTTCGTGACTCTAGACGGTTATGACAATTTAACGCAATCAAAAGTAATCTTTAATTTTACTGGGTAATTTAAAAGTTACGTAAGTCAACATTACAATGTTGTGCAATAAGTGAAGGAAAGAGGTCAGATTTAATTGGGAAAACAATTTAATTGATTAAATATTTAACTGTATATATATAGAGCAGACACTTGCAATGCAAGTTACATGTCTATTCCCTATAATACAGTTTTTAATTGATTTCATGAAATATAAAAATTTTCATGAATGTCATAGGATCACCAGGAGCTTCCTGATGCCCTGGTGCTCTCTGAGCTAAGAGGCATCAGGAAATAGACTTTTTGTGGGGTCATGTTTTTCTGTCCTTGTCCTGTCTCGTTTTTCATCTTGCCCGTAACGCCAAGTGTGTCTTTTTACACCAATGGACTGGCACGCCGTCATATAGGTGAAATTATTTTGAGCACCGCGTTAAACACCAATCAAAAAAACAAATCTTAGTGTCATACATATTTTTAAATCTTTTACTGATTAATACCGGTGTCCAATAAATAATGTATATGCACATTTATTCTTAGTCAGAATACGTGTAGGTAATGTTGGAAACAAATATAATCAGTTTGGAGGAGGCATATCTGTTTTCACTGTTAACACAGAGAGTGTGATGGTATACATTGTAAAATTGAAGTGTTTGAAAGCATCAATTATTAAACTCTCTACCGTTCATATTTTAAAAATGTTTAGCTTTTAAACATCTAAGTGTTGAAGTGATAAAGACTGAAGCGATTAATAATTAAACATGTATGTTTAATGTTGATTATTTCTACACCTTTGCATGTGTTTAATTGATATTTAGTTATTAATCACTTAAACACGTGTTTAACCATACATCCATTTTAAACAACCAATAGTGTTTAATTAGAAATATTAAACATTTCCGGTTTACGAATGAAATGTCGTTTAAACGCTGAATGTTTAAAAAAAAAGAAGATGTTTAAATAATAAATATTAAGAGGTTTTACTAACACTTCAATGTTTGAAAGTGTTTGACGTGTTTAAAATGTTAACAGTAAAGGCGTTTAATAATTGATTTGGTTTTTACAGTGTATGTAATTGGGAGGCTGGGAGAGAACACGGATTCATGGCTACGGCATACATTACAGATATACAATCTCCAAGAAACGTGTATGCAATGATTACACAGGCCGCCAGATTGAACGCACCAAGCCAAAATATTGTTTTACATGCAAAAATGCGAAGATATCCATGTGGCTAGAATCAATAGTATAGGCATATTAGAATCAGAAATTTAGAACAAAATGATGGTAAAAGCTTAAAATTGGAAGCTTATACCATAACGTCGTAAACTAAATCTAAGCGATGGCGAGTAGCCTACGTCAAAGGAAAGAATTATATTCTGATCAAAACGGATTGGTGTGCAGAACAAGGCGATACTTATAGTATAAAAGCGTGGACGTATCCCGACAAAACCCATCAAAGTGAAACTACAAAATTTCAATTATTCAGATATATATATATGTCAATGAATTTATTGGTGATGGTTGTCAGCCATACACAGCGCCGCAGGGCTTCGCAAGGACGAGGAACTCACAACTAAATATCAACGTCAATCTGCGCTAGAGCGTGTAGCAAATAACACCTTCATACGATATTTTTGCTCCATATATAAGCCACTATAGTGTCGTTTTTTTATTATATTTTTTTTCTTCTGTTTTTAGGCTTTTTTTTTTTTTAGTGGAATAATTCCGTTAACACCGGAATCCTACTACGAATGGCTCTTTTTCTGAAATATGTAACCACCATATAGGGCATATAGGCCTACCACTTTCTGTGTAAAATACGACCATTAACAAAGGACGCTTGCCCAAAACTTTTAACAACACACTGCGTATTATTCTCTTTGGACCCACGTAGAAAGGATAACTTTCCTTTGAACAATTGCACTGTTTGATTTGACAATTGCATGGCTTTTTATGTGCTTCATGACAAAAACCCAATTAGGTATAGTTTGAATTTTGTCCGGATTGCAAAGTTTGCAATGCACATTGATATATCAGCAATGTACATTAATAATTTATTGCTAAATGTATATATATAAATAATCAATATACCAGTATGCCAGAACCAGATTTTCGGAATAACTCAAACAATAAACACATTTATGAGTAATATCTAGGGAAGAAAATGCTGTTTAGACGCCTCTGTGTCAGTGCCTTGTGTAGAGAAACAAATGCAGCCTTTACATGGGTGAACTTTGGGATTGCTTTATCGACGTCGTCTAAAGCTCAGTCGGTAGAATGTAGGCCCTGTTAGTCAAAGGTCCTGGGTTCGATCCCTGGTGGAGGCATGTCAAATTTCCCTTCTCTGCATTTATAAAAATATATAAATAATCATTTTATCCGAATTTTTGGTTGTTTAATGCCAATATGCCAGTCAGTTGACTGTGTTGAAATCGTATGTCCGACCGAGAATGCAAAACGAATTGTGTACACCATTTGTACATCTCAGTCAATGTGATGGACAGTAACAATTTAATGAACCATTCGTATCTCAATAGTTTACAGATTCCTTGACTGGCTTCAAATTACCAGGGCGCCTTAAGATGGGCTTGATCACCGTTAATTCCTCCAAATACCAGTCGCTCCCAATCAGCTATTACCATGATCAGTTATGCAGTGGATCAATTAATGGTTGCTTTGATAGTGCGCCTGAGTGAGTCTCGGCAATCAGCTGATTGTATATTGACAAGAAATACTTCCGCTGACCAATTCGCTGGTAGAGCTAACTCGTCCAGTATCAAGGGACGTAATACTTCCCGAGGGATGCTTCGTCGAGCATGACCAGATTGATAATACAGATGTGTGAATAAATGTGAATGCTTCATTTAGCATTCATACGGGCAGTCTTTAACTGATTCCGGACAAGATTCCAATTTAAGCAATTACCAGGAAATGTTGGATATAGATTACGTGCATATATTTCGTCTATCCCTTTTCTCTTCTTGTAACTTTTGCAGACCTGACAATTATAAATTCTGTTTGCAAGGAATTTTTAAACTATTTTTTTGCTAGAAAAAAACGCTTTTAAAACAAAGTAACGAAATTCGAGTAATACTTCCTGATAACATGTTTCCACTATGTAAATTGTAGGCCTATACATATTTTTAACAATCTTTAATTGGCAACAAATTGTATTTGGAAACTGTTTTCTTCAGCACAACTATGTACTTTGTATATATTTTTAAAACATTGTTCAATTAGAATAAAATGTATTTAAAAGTTTCATTTAGCATTCATACTGACAGTCTTTAACTGATTCCGGACAAGATTCCAATTTAAGCAATTATCAGGAAATGTTGGATATTGATAATGATTACGTGCATATATTTCCTCTATCCCTTCCCTCTTTTTTTAACGTTTGCATGCGGACATGACAATTATAAAGTCATTTTGCCAGGATGTTTTTACTCGATTTTTGCTAGAAAAGAACACATTTAGTAAAAAAAAGACGCAATTCGAATGATAATTCCCGATAACATAATAATTTCCTTCTGGACGACTGTATAGATTGTGTATACATTTTTAAAACAATCTTATACATGTAATTTTAAAAAGTGAATTTGAAAACTTGTTTCCTTTAGCATATCATCTCGGGTTCGATATCCGGTGGAGGTATGTCACATTTTCTTTGTCTACATTTATAAAAAATATATAGATAGCATATTTTTTAAAACAATGTTTAGTTAGAACAGTGTATTTAAAAAAGTTTCTAAATGTCTTATATCCTAATGTTTGTATGGATGTGATATACATATCCCGGTTTTATGAAATGAAGTGCATTGTCACTCTCAGCAGTTATAGCTACTTTGGTTTGATCAAAAGAGAGTGTCAATATTTATTACCTTTTTCTGAAGCAACTACTACAGAGAACACAAACCGGTTTCTATGCAATTTCGTGTATAAACAATACAGACATAAATTAAGAAGAGTGCTATTGGCGAGCCGTATGATCAAAAGTAGCGCGAATCAATGTTTTCCAGCAACTAAGCAATGTCAATGAAACTTATCATAATAACATACAAACATGACATGAATAAAACATGAATCATTGATATCCTTTATGACAGAATATGGCACAAAAGGAATTTGGGTCTAAATTATCAATTATAGGTGACCATACACGTATGATCTGATGCAGAAACATGTCTCACTGTGATTTCACAAATGGTTTAGAGATTACATACGTTGTTTATCATTTTGTTTGTTTACATATTGATGCTTGCTAATATTTGTTTTTTATTCGTTTGTATAACTAGCGATATGTAACTTATATAATGCGTCAATGACAAATTCAGAATCACGTAGTCTTTGTGTTATATACACTTGTCCAGAAATAACCTAGCACCAAAGTTGATCAACTAGGCGCAAATTTTCCCCACAGTGCATTTGCTTATTATATTTTAGCACTCGTAAATAGTACCATTTGTTTATTGGCACAAGAGAATTCCAAATAAGTAATAACAAAAACATTAATATATATAATACAAAGGCGCGAAACTAAAAACATTAACTTTATGACAAGATAGTAAAATAATACTAAAAAAAGAATAACAATTATTTTGTCAAATCTGTGAGGCTATATCTATAGGTAGATAGAACGCATTTATAAAAAATAGATAGAAGCTTTCTGCATTCTCAACTTGGTCCAACTCAGTTGATAGAACATAGATAATATTAACATTCTAGAAAATATTTCCGTCTTTTCTAAACAATCATGAACACATTATATGGTTGTTGATCATTTAGCATTGTTTTTGCCTCTTTGACGATTATGATCATTGCCTAATTTTGATCTCCGTTAGCGGAATTGATAGGAGACAAGGTGGAGCGGTCGCTTTCTTTTCACCCGCCTATGTCAACAATTTCACTTTTTATTTCCCTTGTACGAAGAAAGTATAGCATAATCATTTCATTTGCTGTCACGTAGCATTGGATATATCAGATTCATTATACTAATGGAAAAAACATAAAGTTCGTTGCCTGCCTAATTATTTGTCTTGTGCTTGTAAATGAAAATAATATTGAATTTAAAATTATTTTGTTTTAGATACGACATAGCGCCTTTTCCATTGATTTTCATAGGTTTACTACTCGTGTATCAAATAAACTGTTTTTGTTTGCTCATCCTGGACGTTAAACCGGGCTATACGTCCCTGATCTGTGTAGTTATACATGGTGGGATTTGTTCTAGTGTTGTCTTATTGTACAGGAGTTCGGATTCTGGGAACGATACATTTTAATATGACTGTTGGTATTTAGTTCGCTTTCTGGTGAATCAGCCAATAAATAATACTGTTCTTATCTAGTGGTGTATAAGTTTCAGTCTGCACTAGCTAAGAAATAGTGACAAATTACATTTCTATGTCTAGATAATTGGAGTGACGGTTGAGTACTCTATAACATATCACCAGTGTAAGACACTATAAATAAGGGTGACTGTAACTATGTTCGAAATAGGTCAGACAAACGATTTATACCGTGTTGAATAATGAAGGAGTTATTGTTAACGAGCGTTTCGCTTTATTTGAATCTTTAAGGAGGGGAGAAGTTAAGGAGATATTTGATGTGCCTTCCATCGATTAGCCGTCAAGAGTCGCAAATCAGTTCCGAGCGTGTTCTGAGACTAGGTTGGTATCATGACCTCGATTGAATTTCGTGCAAAAAGCCTTCGACTGAAGCCAAAACCCGTTGACGGCCTCTCCCCCTGAGGGAATACCATTAGTCCCAGATCGCCTCACTTAATTCAAACTTCATCCTTAAAAATGACAATAATCACACTATGGAACGTCGAGCCATATCATTATTCTACTGGGTACGCGGATTTATTAGTTCTGTTACCCATACTCTCTTACATAGGCAATCTGCTTATAGTGAGAAATCTGATATAGATGCGATCAAATTAGAATCTGTCGAGAAATGTTATGGACAATGGAAAGTCAGTGCTCCTCAGTAGAGTTTGCTTGACCTATGTTAACTAGAAGCATGAAAAGACTCCCTCCAGAGCACAGTCAACGAACATTTGAAATCGCAACTCCAGCCAATATTTCAACGACACAAGCTGGTTATTAAAGTCTTGCTGGGCCACTTTGGCTCAAAATGAGCGATTTTTTTTATTCTCCTTAAAATCAAAGTCTAGTTTTTAAATTTGTGGCTGTTGAACAGGTATTAAGGAATAAAAGGATTATCTGGCGTTAAGCCTTCCTGCTGACCGAACTGATTAACCGTTACAATTATCCTTAAATGTTAGCATATCATTTTTTTGGCACATTCTACATTTTAAAAGCCTATTTTTCGAAAACCGCTAGTCGTAGAAACATCAAATTTGTTGCACTGTAAAGAGCACAGCGTGTGATAATGTGCCTCAAATTGTACTAGTATAAGTTCGTCCTACTTTTTAAAAAATATGCTTTGAAATAATTTTCTTGTGTTTTTTAAAGCTTTACTCAGGTTGTATAGACAAAAACTTCTACTAAAATTGTTCTAAGCAAAAATTTAAAAACAAATGAGGCTTTGTTTTTTAATTCAAGGCCTATTCTATTAAAAACACTAATTTATTTGGTGATATATATATATTGGACTCCGACTCGAAAAATGCAGTGTAAAATAATACGATCTTCAAAACATGTACATTTTATAATCCTTGGAATCTAAGCTATTCAAAATATATAGATATATATGCACCTGATTGATATTCATTGTCTTAATACGCTTGAAAAAAACATTTTACTCAAAATCGACCAAGGGCCCAGCAAGACCTTAATGCAACTCGAAGTCGATTAGGATATAAAGTAACTGTTAGGTAATTTTTGTCACAAGTAATTGATATCTGTTTTTACAATAAGATTTAACGCTGATAGCGATATCTTGAAAAAGCCTAGATTATTTTTTCTTTCGTAATTGCATGTTCTGGTAATTCAGCCGAATCCCAATGCTCGTGAAACTTCCGTTTTTAAATTGCCTCAGAATGATGACAAGGTCACAACTGTCAATCGAACAACGTATTGATTCTATTTCAAGGTATATACAGTTTTCTTAACAGGTGCACCAAATTTTCCAAATGATTAATAGTGACAAGTTAGATTGCAGTGGCGGGAAATGGTCACAAGAGACCTTTGATGTTACATCTTCAAATTGTAACTGTTTCAATTGCAGTTTACAAAAAACAAAGAAGACCATATACATCTAACCTCTATGAAGTTCGACCACAAATGTTCCTCTTTCATCATAAGCTCCCTCCAGAGAACAATGCACGAAGATTTAAAATATCAACTCAAGCCACCATTTCAACAACACGAGTATCATTAGACAATTAAACTTGTCTACTTTAGCCTGCATGGACAGCCTTGTAGACAAGCATAACGCGCTATCAAATCAACTGT
>JAVFBY010074899.1:0-12441 GCA_034781015.1 Tonicella lineata
TAACCCCCCCCCCCCCCCCCCCCGACCATATACATGTGTCTTTTACATGTATATTGCCCCATCATGATATAGGTGAAATACCCCTGAGTACGACGTTAAAGACCAATCAAATTAACAAACAAACATGTATATTGCCAGTCACATGAAGTGTGGAGGAAACCACCTTTGAGCACGGCGTTAAACCGCTCAATCAATCAGTCTATATTTAATTTTTCGTAAAATGTGTAATAATCTTCTTGTAGTAGCAAAGTAAATGTAAACAATAGTGTAAGTGACAATAGTATTAATTGTGTTTTATTAATCTTTTTGAGTGACAGACCAATTCTACAAGGGCTCTGTGTCAGTCATGGCATAGCTTACATCAGGTCATTACTAAAAAGTGTAACATTTTTGCTCAAATTTGAACTATTTTAACCAGTGTTGAAAAAAATATCACAGAATGCTGTACTTTCTGAATAATATAGTAAGAAGATCATGTAGTTGGACAATCGTGAAATTATATGTTTGAGTCCGAAGCAGATCTGCTACATGTATACCTCTTGCCTAGGTTAAATTTAATGAAAATAATTCTGAACGTTATATTTTGACAAACTTACTACATATCGCCCTTTTTTTAAAACATGTGACCTATCGATTCATACTTAAAGTAATAATTTTTATTCTAAGGTACTTTTCTGTTTTAATTCAAGTTTTACATTTTAAAATAATTAGTCTTTTCAATTGACTTTCATGTAAGCTACCAGCTGTCAGTGTGTCAATATTTCATTTTGTAAGATGCCAATTAGCCGGCATATATTAAGGGGATTTACCTTAATTTGCCTATGTCTGCCATAACCTCCCAAAATTTGTATTGGTTATGGACAGTGTTACCGTTATCCAAACATAGTTAAATAACGCACCAATAAGCATTGAGCCATTAACACTCTTCTATAATAGGACAAATACAGAACATGAACAATTTGGTGCACTTGTCAATGATTAAATTGCTGCTCACTGATATTTATGAAGTTTTCCTTCTTAGCAAGTTATATCGTACACTCTCATTGATAAATTACAAAATCAGGATCAAATATGTTTTTTTTTTGGTCTCCATACATGTATTATCAATATTCAGATTATGTTAAATTTAGCTCTCCTTTTTACTGATGCTGTGATGCACATGCTTATCAATGTACTGTTGCATTTCTTGGACCTTGTGTTGCAAATTAAAAACAATGTTGTCATTGTTCACTCTGGATCAGTCAGATCACTGATCTAGGCTAAAGCAGCAGCTCAAAAGGTCATGTCATAACCTGATATATTCAGTGTCTCCATTGTGTTGATTCTGTGATGCAGCATGAAACTGCTCTTATCCATTTTTGCTGCACTCACATTTTTTTTAATTATTATTCTAGGACTTGAATTTCACGGTTTTTTTGAAGATTCTCTGGAACATTGTCGAATTGATTCAAAGATTGCTTTTAGTTTATCTTTCTCTGCTTTTATTTTTTTTATAATTTTTAGTTGTATGAAGTTAAGTGTTATTTTAAAAAACAAAAAAAATAAGGAATTAGAGACAAGACTAAGGATTTTGAATTCTTCATGTAAGTTTATCAAAAATATAATCTTTCTCAAGTTCTCAACATACAATTAAAAGTTTATTTACTTGTATATATCTAATATTAAAGCTTTCATACATGTATGTATGTGTGTTGTCAGAAGTTGTTTTACCCAAAGTATGAAATGTGTCATTGAAGCTCGGCACACTTGTTAGTTTTTAATGACAAATGTGTTAAATTTTTGTTGTGTTTCAAATTCTATTGCAAATCCTGACCTGGTCTTAATGCGGAAAAGCATATCTCTTTGATTGTTATTTTAAATGTTACTAAAAACATGTACATATTGATTATAGTTTATGAGGAATCTGTTGATGCTAGTGAAACCCATAATGAGAGCATTGTCTAGGTAAATATGGAAAATCATTCTTTTTTTAAACTTTTTATGTTTACCATAAATAGCCTTCAATGAGTATAAAGTATTGTAAAATCAGTCACTCCGTCACACAGTGTGAGAATTTAAACATGTAGTATAAATCATGTGATTCTGTAATATTAAAGGGGTCTACACAAAAATACACTTTAGGCCATTTTAGACTTTTCTTATATTTTTTCTATATTTTTCTAGTATGGCCCAAAGTATAAGATTTCAGAAATATCAATATCGAGAATGTGCAATATAATGTTACAAAAAAAAAGTTTGTAAATTCCATTTATATGCGACCCACATAACATGTTTAAGCTGACTTTTTAAAAACAATATGCTAACTTTTGCTGCAAATGGGGGTGGAAAAAAACAAATGTGGCAAAACGCCAAAGTACAGTGTAGAAACTATTTCATAAAAAAAAACGGTAATTTGGCGTTTCCGCGAAAAAGATCTGCATCTGCTTCCCAGAGTTTCATGATTAGAAAAAGTGACCTCAATATATTGGCTGTAACACTAAGAGAAAGAAAAAAAACAACTTGTATTATGTAACCCTTTTATCTACATATATATATTGTCATAGATGGGTTTAACATTTTTATGTTTTCACCAACGGTGTTTGTTTCATGTGACAAACACATCACGTTAACTTAAAAAAAACATTTTCTGGCTGATCATATATGTTTTTTGAATAAAGGGATTCTCTCTCATCGCTATACTCACCCCGGAAGTAGAGAGAGGAAAGTTCACAATGCTGTCTCGCTACCTCGCCTCCTGTTTAAAAGGATGAGGAAGCGAGCTGACCTCCAATGTTATACATGTATACTTCTAGAGACTAAATTCAAACTACCCACATTGACTAAAATGTAAGGTAACTATAAAACTCGCCCATCATTAGTTCAACCGATTCATGGACACGGGCGGGTGGTTGGGTGGGAGCTTCCTGGTGCTCTCGGAGTTAAGGGGCATCAGGAAGTAGGTTTTTTTTTTACGTGTTGTCATTTTTTTTAAATTTTTTTCCCCCTCTTTCTGTCTCGTCTTTAATGTTGCCAGTGATGTGAGCAGTGATTTCCTCCACCCATGGGGCTGGCACACCGTCGTATAGGTGAAATACCCCTGAGTAGGGCGTTAAACCCCAATCAATCAATAAATCATGGACATGCAAAACCAATAGTACCAGTACCAACTTAAGTATCGTTAAAGGTTGTATTACAGTGTATGAAAAACAAAAACTCTGCCTCATGATAAACTTAAATTGAGGGCATACATTTTATTTTATTTTATTTATTATATTATAACAAGAGGGGTATTTGCTATAACCCTGGATCATGTGGATTGGTGGCTGGCTGTCCGATCAATCTTTTTTGTTTACATTCAATATCTGTTAACATATTCTTCTACTTTTTTTTATACCCCCCACAAAGATATTTGTCCGTGCGTCCGGCCGGCCGCCCGTCCGTCTCCACTCTACCCATTGTCATATTCCGATCTCAAAAAGTACTTGATGTACCAAGCTCAAATTTATTTTATTTCACAGCTGGCATATTGGGACTGTGCACTGTCAGGGTGCTATTCATATGACATTCTTGGAAGTTTGTTTGTCCGTCCATCTGTCTGTCATTTGCCTTCACTCTACTTCCTGTCATATTCCGATCTCTATCTTAAAAAGTACTTGATGTACCGAGCTAATATTTATTTTATTTCACAGCTGGCATATTGGGACTGGGCACTGTCATGGTGCTATTCATGTTACATTCTTGGAAGCTTGTCTGTCTGTCCATATGTCTGTCATTTGCCTTCACTCTACCTCCTGTCAAATTGCGAGCTCTACCTTAAAAACTACTTGCTGTATCTACATGTAGCTGAAATTTATTTTATTTCACAGCTGGCATATTGGGACTGTGCACAGTCATGGGGCTACATGTATTTATATTACATTCTTGGAAGTTTGTCTGTCCGTCCATCTGTCTGTCATTTGCCTTTACTCTACCTTCTTTCAAAGTCCGAGCTCTATCTAAAAAAACTACTCAATGCATCGTGCTAAAATTTATTTTATTTAACAGCTGACATATTGGGACTGTTCACTGTCATGGTGTTATTCATGTTGTTTCTTCCACACTATTTCACACAGCAATCTAAAATTTTGCACAAAGGTAAAACTTCAGAAGGCGGAGTGTCGCTTTAAAAATTGGGGATGTTAGATCACAGTCATGGGTTCAAGTCTTAGTTTTTGTATCTTTTTGCTTGTCTAGGCCATTTCATCCACACTATCTCATGCAGCAACCTCAAACTTGACGCAAATGTGCAGCTCAGGGAAGGTGAAGTGTCGCGCAAAAAATTTTGACTGTGCACTGCCAAGACTCTATTAATTCATGTAAAAAAAGTACCTGCTCTATCCGGTTGAAATTTGTTTTATACATAACAGCTGACATATTCAGTTGGAACTGTGCACTATTGTAAAAAAATACAACACAGTATAGGCCTACATGTACATGGTATGATATTTGTCAAACAACTTCCAGCGGATTGGCGGAGGTGCACTTGTGAGTTTTGCTCACTTTTGCCCTTGTTTTCTGTTGTTTTTACAAAAAAGAATAATAGTAGGCCTAAATTATAAAAACAGATAAGTTTATATATATCATGTATATTTATCAAACTTATTCATCATACTGACATGACTGAACAGGATGTACATGTATTATAGTTTGCCTGCCTGATTCTCGTCATGAATAGAACCTTATTTTCATCTGATTTTCATGATATTTCATGCAATGATAAAGCACTAAAATTCTTCAAACAAGTTCATGTTCCAGTCACCCACATGTACATTGTACATGTGGGTTAAAGGTCAAGTTTCCAATAATAGCTCCATCTAAAGCTTTCATTTTTCAATGCTCTTAGGCGGGTGGTTGGGCGGGAGCTTCTTGATGCCCTGGGGCTCTCAGAGTTAAGGGGCATCAGAAAGAAGGTTTTTTTTCTGTGTTGTCATTTTTTCTTCTTTTTTTCACCCTTTTTCTGTCTCGTCTTTTATGTTGCCAGTGACGTGAAAGGTGGTTTCCACCACCCATGGGGCTGGCACGCCGTCGATACATGTAGGTGAAATACCTCTGAGTGCGGCGTTAAACCCCAATCAATCAATGCTCTTAGGCACATCAGAAAGCCATTTTTTGTGATGTTCTGTCCTGGTTTGATTTTGCCTGTGATGTTAAAGGTGGACTGGTTACCTCCACCCATGTCAATTGACTAACTGGCACATGTCCTTTCCAGGTGAAATGCCCTTAGCAATGCATTAAGCACCAAGCAATTATTTTTAAAAAAAAAACTCTGCTTGATTTTGAGATATTGAGTGTTGACCAACTTACATGTAATAATGTAAAATGCTGTCTTTATCAAGAAATGGACTGACTTGATTGGGCAATGCACATACCTGATTGGGCAATGCACACACCTGATTTAGCCAGCTAACTTTTATAATGCTGTCTTTATTAGGAAATGGACTCACTGGATTAGGAAATGCACATACCTGATTGGGCAATGCACACACCTGATTGGGCAATGCACATACCTGATTGGGCAATGCACACACCTGATTGGGCAATGCACACACCTGATTGGGCAATGCACACACCTGATTGGGCAATGCACACACCTGATTGGGCCATGCACACACCTTATTGGGACTAGTAAGTCTAATTAGTACCCGTTTTTGCTTACTGTGTAATCTGTGCTCATCTTGTGTCTTGCCTGCTGTCATTTAGGTGAAATACCCCTGAGCATGGTGTTAAACCCCAATCAATCAATCAATTTTGTGTCTTCCCAACATTTGTTGGCGGGTGGTTGGGCGGGAGCTTCCTACATGTAATGCCCTGGTGCTCTCGGAGTTCAGAAGCATCAGGAAGTAGAATTTTTTTTGTGGTTTCTTTTTTTTCTCTTTTTTTCTTTTCTATTTTATGTCTTGTCTTTCATGTTGCAAGTGACTTGAACGGTGGTTTCCTCCACCCATGGGGCTGGCACGCCGTCATATAGGTGAAATACCCCTGAGTACGGCATTAAACCCCAATCAATCAATCAACCAACATTTGTTGCCATGGAGGTTGGTACATGTACCCTTCACACATTTCGCTGACATGCCCTCAGAATGCAAACTGGGTGAGAGTTTTGGGATTGATATAAAAAAAGAAATATTGTGATCTACTGTTTAAAAAATGAGTGAACCCTTCTCAGAAACCCTGGACTAACCCTGGTTAAGTACATGTACAACATAACATGATCTGTATGATAATTTAGTCTCCATTTAATATTTAGGATGTGGTACATTTGCCAAAGAGGAGATTGCCAAAGGAGATTTTCTTCTAGAATATAAGGGGAATCGCTGCAGTGGAGATGAGGGTGAAATGATGCTTAAAGATTACCCAAGTTACAAAGGCTCATTTCTGTTCTTTTTTCGACACAAGGAGAAGGACTTCTGGTATGTATAAATAGATCCAACAAAATATTTTTGGGGAAAAGTATAATTATCTGATTCCAGTTATGTTATACAGCACCCCACCCAGGGGCTGAATTAAGACAAAAAACTTGGGTGCACCTAGAACACCTAATCAAATAAAGTGGGAAAATTCTAACAAATGCTTTGAAATCTAGGCAGTTTACATGTAGGTCATCAATGTTTAGTCTGTACAGTTACTTTATTAATAGTCTTACCAATTTATTCTGGATGCACACTGTGCACCCAGCTGGAACATTTGGATGCACACAGAAAAATCTGGGTGCGCTGGTGCATCTAGGCACCCACTATTTCGAGCCCTGTCCCACCCTGTGTCTGCAACTCCTGTGTGTTTGTGAAATGGCTATTTTTATATGCCAGTCATAAGACAGGCTGTATTATGTATTCACCTTTGCGGCGGGCGGAGTCACAATTTCCGCTCAATATTTGGCTTAAACTTTATCCGATTTTTATCAAACTTGGTAACTAGCTACAAACTATAAAGATGAAGGTCCAGTTCAATGCTGAACATAATCCATGCATAATTAGGTACTTTACAATACTGCAATCTGATTGGTTAATTCATTTCCGCTCAATATCTGGCCTAAACTTTATCTGATTTTTATCAAACTTGGTAACTAGCTACAAACTATAAAAACGAAGGTCAAGTTTGATGCTGGACGTACCCCATGCATAATTAGGTACCTTACTGAAACCTTATTGTTCAATTCATTTCCGCTCAATATCTGGCTTAAACTTTATGCGATGTTTGTCAAACTAGGTGTTGCTACAAACTATGGAGACGAAGGTCAAGTTTGATGCTGAATGTAATCCATGCATAAATAAGGGATTGTACAGCAATCTGGTTGGTCAATTCATTTCTGCTCAAGTCTCCTGATGATGATAATATTGCCCAAATACTATGTCTTAATAATAAAAAAAACTTTTTGCCTTCTGGTAACTGTCTGTTGTATATGGTTAGTCATATAATACTGGTGATAGTGGACAGGCGTATTATGCAATCTTCACATTGCTCTTGTTAAAAGTGGGACTGCGACAGTGGCTTAGTGTTTAGCATGTGAACTTTCTAATCCTACTACCTTGTACCTTTCACGGGGTCGAGATATTCTGTTGACCATAAGGCATGTCAGCTAATGGAGTGAGTTACAAGATGTGGCTCCGCCAGTCATGAGGGTGGTTTTTACCAGGTTTCCTATTGGTTTGACTTAATAGCTATGAACTGTTATAAAACACTGGGACTGTGTGCTTTTTAGCGGCTGCGGATGCTTAACGCAGGGAGATTAGAGAATGTCCCATTTATTAAAGCTGATAGACAAAGGATTCTGCTGTCTGTTACGTCACTGCTAAACACCTTAAAGGCGCACTAACCGCTAGATGTGTTAAACGCTATAAAATTATTTTTAAAATGAAAATCAGTTTCTGTATTTTTCCCAGATAGAAAAGTTTTGAACTTTCCATTTTTGCCATAAACTGAAAGTTTTGATGTCCTGTTTTTCTTAAAAATAAAAGTAAAAGTTTTTAATTTTTGACGTTCACTATTAATTGGATATAGGGGCTGACAACTCTGTTCTAAAGAAAGCCGTTTAAATACTTAAAACATTTTTCTAAGCTACATGTAAATTGTATAAATTTCCAGCTTCTCTAGGCACAAATATCTCTTTTACATCAAACCTATAGACCTGATTTCGTTCTTTCCAGAAATTGCTTTGAAATAGCTCATGAAAACAGGAAATTTGCCAACAGTTATAGTTTGTTTTGTTGTTGTTGCAGTCTCAATAATCAAGCTGTTCAACACAAATGTCTTTGGTTGCCTGGAGTGCTTTCTGACTAATTACAACAATGGGAAACGTTGCTTTGTATATTTTAAGTAACGAAATGTCATTTTAGTGATGAATTGTGTGCTTATAATTTTTAAGCAGTGGCTTTAAGCTTTTCTCTGCTGCAAACAGTTTGGAATTAGTAAAAACCACAGACTCGAGGGAATAAATACATACACACGATCAATAAATCTACCGATTCAGTACTTGGTTTTGGCCAGCAGGCCTGCGTTAATCCACCCCTATATAGGTTTGCTTCTGTATTATAAAAAGTTTTAAAAGAACCCACTTAAGCACACGCCACTGGAATAGTACTGAATTAGATTTTGACTGTTAATCTGTGAATCATTTAAACATGTTAAACTTTGTTTCACTTCAGCATTGACGCAACTTATGAGTCAACAGGACTGGGAAAATATGTAAACGATGAGAGAAGGAACCCAAATTCAAAAATGAAAGTTGTGGAAGTGAAGGGCAGCCCCCATCTTGGTCTTTTTTCTCTTCGAAAAATCAACAAATACGAAGAAATATGTTATGATTATGGGGATGTGACTGCCTACTGGAGAAAGGTGAGTTTTATAACATGAAATTTATAAAACGTAGCAATTGCTAGTACATGTGCATAATAGTTTTAGGGGAATAAACTTATAAAGCAGAATTTATCTATGGCATGCATGTTGGGATTCGAAGTTTGGTTTGATCAGAATATGAAGCAGTATAACTAATACTCGCCGCAGCTTTCCTTCTTCCTTAGAATTGCTTTATTCATTTCAAAAAAAGGATTGCAAATAGAAAATAGATCATATTTTACATTTATGTTTCTTCATTACTTATCAAACTGGATTAATTGATTTACACCAATGGCACTTTTTACAAAATCTGACAGAAGGTACAGCTGTATTGCAACAATGGGGTCTTCTAAAAGTTGTGATTTTTACATAAAATTTACTTGAACCCAAAACACTTTGTACATGTACATAAATGTATCATTATTTGTTCTTCTAAGCAGGACATAGAACGAAAGGAAATATATAAGTGCCCTGGTATGAACATCCTTTCTTAAGTTTTTGAGTATTTCAGTTCTCATTACTTAATTTATATAGAGTTAACTTATGTTTAAGGCTCATCAGGGTTGTGTTGTTGGCAGCATTATACATGTCTGGTCCACACTTAATACGGGGCTTTTGAGTTATGACGTTACGACATCAGAGTAACGTCTTTTTGCGAAATGACGTCACTTTACGGCAAAGGGGGGCAAATTGTCTATCCTTTAAAATTGCAGGTTGTCGGTTAACAGCAAAATATTATTGTAAAGTGATAACTTTTTCTAAAAATAATAGTTCTACCAATATATATTTTTATAAATGCAGAGAAAGAAAATGTGACATGCCTCCACCTGGAACGCTTTTGATTTGATATTGTTATCATTAATTCCAATACATGTAATATTGTATATGCCGCCCATGTTAAATATCCCAAATTTGACCTCCTTTGCCGAAAAGTGACAATGTCATTTTGCAAAGGGACGTCACTCTGATGTCGTAACGTCCTTACCCGAAACTCCCGTATTGCAGTTATTTTTTAAAAGTGTCTTCCCAACCGCAAAAAAGTACAGTACATGTGGGTGGACATCGGGTAATGTAAGCTTTTAGCAATGCTGAACAACACTTCTAAGATGTTATGCCTGAATTTGAATTTTTTTCTGTTTGACTTTTTATTTACTGCTTCAATTTTGAAATTTATTTGATGTTGAAATGCCATGACTAATCCTAATTATTAAATTAAATAGACAATTTTATTTGGGCATATACAGGATAGACAAATAGGCTCTCCAACAAGAGTCCATTTATTATCTAGATATATCACAATTTAACTTATTTTCTCAAATCACGAGCCATATACATGTACTCATTATACTGACATGTATTGAGCAACACTGTCCATAATGTATTTATTCTTGTCCCAGACAGTCAATGCAAAGTTACTCAACGACATTTGGCCATGGCATGTAGATATCATGCGGCTGGTTGATAGAGGTTCCTGTTGCCCAGGTGCTCTATAAACAGGAAACATAAGGATGAGCTGTTGTGGCGTCTACAGTTTGTGTTTTGTGTTTGTCCTGTCTGTTTATGTTTATAGCCAGTGATATCTATGGTGGTTTCCTTTACCCATTGAACTGCCACACCTTCATGTTAATGAAATAACCCACACGTAGAGTACAGTGTACATTGCACTGTAAAACCCAACTTTCAGTAGAAAACATATTTAAACAATTGTCTAATGAATTGGTCTTCATGCATTTATCTATTTTAGTGGGCATACAAACTGTTGAAGAAAGACAGAAAAGGGACAGTGACAGTAAAAATTATCTACATGTAGTTAATGAGTTAGGGGTAAAAGATAATGGAAATGTGTGGGCAAAAACATTTGATGGCAAAGATTTAGTAGAAGAGAGCGAGGACAGTACATCAGATTCCATAATCTGTCCTGCCCTTACAGTTGAAGAGGGAATTGAAATAGCAATAGGCACAAAAGAAATTGAGGACTCCAAGAAAGATATACCTGTACAAGAAAGAATCGAAGTTAAGCAAAATAATGATTCTGAAGATTCATTGTCGTCTGATGAGGACAGTACATCAGATTCCATAATCTGTCCTGCCCTTACAGTTGAAGAGGGAATGGAAATAACAATAGGCACAAAAGAAATTGAGGACTCCAAGAAAGATATACCTGTACAAGAAAGAATAGAAGATAAGCAAAATAATGATTCTGAAGATTCATTGTCGTCTGATGAGGACTTGGCACGTGATAAAAAAAACCCAAATATCTTCATGCCAGCCCTTCTGAAAAGTAAGAAAGGCAAAAAATCTAACAGAGTACATAACAAAAAACATTGTTGCTTATTCTGTAAGCAACTGAGAACCAACATAAGCAAACACCTTAGAAGGCATAAAGAAAAAGTAGAAATAAGAGCAATAATTTTCATGGAATCAAGTAAAAGTTTAAAGGCGGAGGATGTTGCAATAGAATCAAGTAGACAACTTGAATTACTAAAAAATAAGGGAGACCATGAGCACAATTTGCGGATTCTAGAAAAGGGCAAGGGGCTTTTGCTGATTGCTAGAAGGACCGATGCAAAGACGTTTGATTCGGACGAATTCTCACCTTGCTCTTCTTGCTTTCAGTGGGTGAAAGAGAATGATCTATACAAACATAGAGCATATAGATGCCCTTTCAAAGTACAAAGCACAACACCTTCAACAGGCACACTAATAACTCAAGGCAGAATATTAAAAGGCAAACTGTCTGGCGCTCTTAAAGTTGTTTCGGAGGTGTTCCCATCAATGACCAGAGATACAGTCAGCAAGACTGCACAGTCCGATGATCTTATTGTATCTCTGGGGGAAGAGTGGTTGCGCAAGTCAAGCAGAAATCATCTTAGAAGGAGAAATTATGCAAGTAGTCACATGAGAAGGGCTGCCCGGATCCTTCACATCTGTAGAATAATGGATAAAAGTAGCATTACATTTTCAGATTTTTTAATACCTTCTAACTTCGATAACATGGTAATTGCTGCACTCAAAGCCGCTGGAGTAGATGCGTCAGGGGATCACATGTTGCACCCTTCAATTGCCATCAAATTTGGACACGACTTAAAACGAATGGTGCAAACTAAAGAAACGACAGCGATCAAATGCGGTGATGCTCAAATGCTAAAGGAAGCTGAAGATTTTCTAAAACTATTGAAGAAGGAATGGCCTTCAAAAGTTGACTTAACTGCTCAAAGAATAATCGAAGAGAGAAAATACCAGAAAAAGGTTGAACTTCCACCTGCTGAGGATTTAAAGAAGGTGTCCGACTTTTTGCAGTCTGAATTGATGAAACTACAGCCACAACTTCAAAGTACTCTGAAAGACATGTCAAGTGATCAAATAGTCAAAGAAACTTATCAAAGGGCAGTAATTCTTCTTCAGGGTCGTTTAGCAACCTACAACAAGCGTCGACCAGGGGAACTGGAAGCAATGAGGTATGTATAATGATCTGCTACATGTATGTCATCTTCCCTCTTTGGTGCCCCACCCCACCCAGGGCCCTAGCTAGACTTTTTAAACCATTAGCCATTTCTTTAGTCAAACTTTTAAATCATTAGCCAAATTGGT
>JAVFBY010075010.1:0-12440 GCA_034781015.1 Tonicella lineata
TTTACCCCCCCCCCCCCCCCCTCCCTTCCCGGACTTTATCACCGCCCAGATTCTATCCCCCTTGCACAGGAGCCCAGCCCGGACTTTATCTCTTTATCATTTATCACGGGCCCAACACTTCAAATGCCTGAAATAGACGATAAATTATTTTTTTTCTTTTATCGTAAACATTTGACGTTAAATGAAAAACATTTCATTTAACGTCCATTTTTCATTTAACGTAGCCATACGGAAAGCCATCCGAAATGCACTATACAACTGCAAAGGAATTGCCTCGCATTGAAACAAGACCCCATACATCAACAAATTATGCAAACCAATCGCAATTTAGAAGAGGTCTTTGACCTTCCACCAGACGAAGCGATACGAAACTCTGTACGGATGAGGAAGATCTGTTGCACCAAGTTCTACTGTTATAGAATACCCCTTGAAGGCAAGCGGTTCATCACAAGAAATGTGAATATAACCAACCTGGAAGTCAATAATACGCTATGTGTTATTTTGTTAGAACAGCTGGGGTGACTCTCCGACCCGGTGTTGTAGCGGCGTCATAGCAGGCGGAGGGCGTCATAGCGGGCGTTGCGGGCGTCATAACGGGCGGCGGGCGTCAAAAGGTGCGGCGGCGTTGGGTCCGTAAGAGTAATAAATTGTAAATTTTAAGATAGCCAGAAAATTTGTCATCCCAAGTTGTCTCTGTATATCGCATTTGGTCCAAATCGGAGCTTTTCTAAATTTCAAGGTCACGGAGGTCAAAGGGGTAAAGGTGCAAGGTCACAGGGGTAAATTTCAAGACGGCCAAAAAGCATGGAATTCCAAGTTGTCTCTGTATATCGAATTTGGTCTTAATCGGAGCATTTATAAATGTCAAGGTTACAGGGGTCAAATTCAAGGTTACTGAAGTAAATTTCAAGATAGCCATAAAGCTGGCCATCCCTGGTTGTCTCTATGTATCAAATTTGGTCCAAATCGGAGCATTTCTTAATTTCAAGGTCACGGAGGTCAAGGTCAAGGTCACCAAAAAATTTGCCATCCCAAGTTGGCCCTGTACATCGAAATTGGTCCAAATCGAAGCTTTTCTTAATTTCAAGGTGATGAAGGTCATTAAATTACGGTCGTTTACATCCCACAACCGTTGTAGAACTGATTAAAAATGCGGATTTTTTTAATTGGAAGCTATAATAACAGTGGAGCGTATTTTTTGTGCGGGAAATTATTCTTTTTTTTTATATATTATCTGTTGGCTTAACTGCCATTTATCTATGTTTAAGACCTTCTACATTAACATGCTGACAGGATTATGACAGTTTTATTTGACAACAATAATTAATAATTAACATAGGTAATATATGATAGCATTTATTCCACACAGCCATTACACACCTCTATATAAAATATTATTAAACTTTTATTTGATAATTTTGATAAATTAAATAATGCAAGAAAACACATACACAAAGATGAAATTGTTTTAAAAAAGGGTCAATTTGTATAAAATAGAAGTTATAATAACTAATTTTAGCGATAAATTAAACAAGGGCAAGTAACTCTTGTAAATTCTTATAACCCGTATATGCCAATGTCGGTAAGTTGCAGACATGCCAAATATTTCCCACACCTAACCTACACTCATTTGACAACTCTTTGCCTATATCGGCAAGTTGCAGACATGACACAAGTTGCCCACAACTACTCACACTAATTTGCCCACTATCTGCCAATGTCGCAGATATAACACATTCTGCCCACAAATGCACACGAAATGCCAATATCAGTAAGTCGCTGCCATGCCAAATGCTGCCCACATCAGACCTGCACTCATTTGCCAACTCTTTGCCTTTATTGGCAAGTTGAAGACATACCGCATGAAGCCCATATCTAACCTGCACTCATATGCCCAATGTCTGCCAATATCGGCAAGTTTCAGACGTGTCACATTTTGCCCACACCCAACTCGCACTCATTTGTCCGCCAGTTGCCAATATTGGCATGATGAAGAAATGTCACATATTGCCCACATCCAATTTTTACTCTTTTGCCCATTGTATAGTGTTGGTAATGTTAGCGTACTGCCTATTCGCTATAGGTTGTATAAAGTAATCCAAGTATCATCTCAGTTTTGTCCGTAGGGGAATAACACTGGGAGATAATTGGTATTACAGGTATAGGCTACCCAAATATATTCGAAGCATACTATTTGCTGGGTCTAAGTTATCCAGACACCAGGAACTGTGGGTGTGTTTATGGATGTTTTCTCCTTCACTTCACTGGCTCGAAACGTGTTCCACAAATTGTAAAGATGGCGCTTTGTCTGGCGAGTAGAGAAATACGCATGCGTGAGATATAAATCGCGCTGGCGGAAACTTTCGAGCAGATCCGAGAACTTTCAGCAATACATTTCAGGAACGACAACCACGTGTGATAAAAATACCCCACACATGACGGTATTCTACCGTATTCATTCACAACGGTAGAATACTTTGTTTTTTTACGGCAATATACCGCAAAATATACGGTACTTTCTAACAGTGTGTCATTAAGCCACGACTAATACTTCGTGAAGTATTCATATTGACGTCTAATATTGACGTCTACTTTATACAATCTACACCATTTATACAAAATCAAACACCGCCAATCGACGTGTAACACTGCAAGGGTTTGTCAAGGTAATCGGATGAGAAATAAAAAGCCTTAGCGTTTTATAAAATAGCGTCACTCCAAGAACAATAATAACAACAACCACAACAACAACAAGATTAGTATGTGTTAGGGACTGGACACAAAAACACCTTCAATATTAACGTGCGATTACTTTCCTCTCTTTATTGATTGATTTTTGCTATTTTGCGCATAGACAAACACATTATAAAAGTTTCTTTTTAAAATTGAAATCGTTCGTTAATTGATAAATTCTTACGCTAGATTCAAATGTGGCTTAAGAAGTAAAAACAATGGAAATGTGGAGTTTGCTATTAAATTAGCCCGTCTTTAAAATATACTATTACTATCTTTCATTGGAGGAAAAGGTACCATTTAGACTTTTGTTTTAACTACAAAGAAAGGTCTCGAGTTACTCACCAGTGCCGACTTTGCTCGTGTTAGAACCATGAAACAGTACAGGCAGTTCTCCGCCAGTGGCATAATACGTGGCAATGGCTTGGTCGCTCTCGATGGATTGAAATGTAATAGAAATCTGAAACAAAATTATAGACCGTTTAGTAAAGTATGATTACAGTTCCAAAACCAGCTGTTATCAAAACAGTATCTTAATGTGAAGTCTTGATAAACTGTAAAGAAAAACAAATTCTGAGAAGGCCAAATGCAGTAGTGACGCATTCTGTGACGATTAAAAACTATCTAGATTGTTTAATGCAGACTAAAATTATGTGATAAATAGGTGACATCTAAGGCTCTCGGTTTAGTTCACTATTTAGAAGGTTGGAAACCCCTTTTTACGGAAAAACATATTCCTTGGAAATCTGTGTGAATGTGTATAGTTTGACATTCTATTTAATATTTTCTGACAACCTAATCACAATTACATGTACATTTGATAGTAAAGGTGCTCGTTAACCCTAATGGTAATCGGAACGATTTCAAAACGGGATCTGCGCTTCCAGGCTTATAGTATCCCTAATAATATACGGTACTGAGCGCAAGAAAGAGCTTCTGCCAGTAGCTTTGTAGTAAAAGAAAAAACGGCAACGCCATGGAGTTGAGTCAATATTGCGTGGTATAGTTTAAGTATGTAGACTTATGACGAAACTAGATGGTATAATTCGTAATTACTTAAATCGAAGTATATCATATATATAGGAGTCATAGGCCCCTACACAACTTTCTGAAAAGTACAGTAGAGTCCAAATTAATCTTGATCATACCGATTTAAGTGCGGTGGCTCTGGGCTCTGTAAGTGCTCCTACACCAACGTTTGTACCTTTGATTGTCATATAGTTGTTAGTGATGTAGGTTTGACCCCCTGGGGATGAACAGGTAACCAGTGACCCTGAACACATTTTCAGATGTGGATCACCGTATACACCAACAGTGCATCGAGCAGAAGAGCTAAAATCCTTGAGAAAACATACATTTGTATATAACAGTGAAATGGAGGAGGCATGCCAAATTTTCTTTCTGTGCTTTCTTAAAATAATAATATAAAAAAGAAATAATATAGTTCTATTCCTCCCAAAAACATAAAGCGGATTTTGCACAGTTTTTTTTTTAAACAATATATATCGTATTGATATTTCTCAAGGCAAATACCTTGCATAAGTTTGTGGTTACAATATATGAGTTAGAAAGTCAAGGTTTTATTGTACCAGTATTTCTACTAAGAATTTCTACAGGTCGTGAAATGTTACTCACGTTGTTGTCATTGATCAAGCTACTCACCCAATAATGTTTGTTCTATTGTTTGTTCTGTTTTTTTTTTTGCTACATTTAAGCATTGTTCTTTTTTAAAGCAAGATCTTATAAATTAAATACTGATGAAACTAACCTTACAGTAATGCTTTATAATTGACAAGTTTATGTTGTAGAACAATATTGTAGAACAGTCAGATTTCTTTTCTTTTTTTACATTAAAGTACTTTTCGCAGATTTAGCATGTGCTATTTAATCTTAACATTACAAAAAAAATAGAGATTCTTTAAACCAATTAACTCAAAACTGCTGTTTCATTTAATACAGTATTAATTTTTGTCTAAATATTGGATAGCATTTACCTTAAGACTATATGCGAATATTATAACGGAGCCAGTATTTCAATTTACTATCGTTTAACATATTTGTTTTCAAAAAGTCAAGTTACAACTTCTGCTCCTATTCCTCAGTTGTTCCTAAAATAATAGTGTCTATACCACATTTGCCTAAAATATATTTTTATTTAGGAGCTAGTTCATTTCCACATTTTTTTCTCCAAAATTTACGTAATTATATCACTATTTAGAAGATAAAAATAGAATAGACCAAGAGGCATACTGATTCTCAGAATCAAAATAGTTTTCATGTAGGGTCAACATTTCATCAGACCATTTTATGAACAGCTGTTCGGTACGACATTTTCTCATCAGCTGTTCTGTATGACATTCTTTGATCAGCCGTTCGATAGGACATTTTCTGATCAGCAGATAAGTAGGACATTTTCTGATCAGCAATCGGTAGGATATTTTCTCATCAGCTGTTCGGTAGGACATTCTTTGATCAGCCGCTCGGTAGGATATTTTCTGATCAGATATTCGGTAGGATATTACTGATAAGTATTTAGTTGGAACACTTTTCTGTTCACTTATTACTTCTAGCATTTGCTGAGCAGGCTACGCTGTTGATATTACTACTTCCTCATCTATGCTCAATTTTACCTTATTCCCAGATGAGACTTGTGTTTATGCATCCAAGCCTTCTGATGTTGATGCTATAAATCCGATGTCTAGTAAAGTTATATAAAAGTTCAAACATGGCTCAAACGTTTAGCTTGAAGCGTTAAAAACAACAAAAAACAAATGTATGGTTGTATCTCCACCAACAAAGAAGCCCTTGTTATGCTGTATTTACTTAAACGGCGACGAAATATATCGTATGAAGAGCTTTATATTCTTAGGCATCCTATTTAGTCACAATATAAGATGGACACAACTGATCCAGTTAACCCAATTTTCAATTTTAATCTTTAAGCATTATTTTTTAAATTAAAATCCTTTTTTTTTTACTGCCACACAAAATGCGAGACAAACTTTGCATACAATCTGACATATATACACAAAAAGGTCAGTAAATCTAAATTTATATAGCATACCACTTTAGTTTATATTGTCTAGACATGCTGTTCCCCAAAAAGTAATGGATTGAATTCTTTAATTGAAACAATATCCTCTTTATCTAAATTTTAATAAAAAGTTAAGAATATTTGGCATCTTCTCTGAAAACTTAATAATATGATCTATGTTTAAAATTATTTAAACAAATATTATTGCTTATTCTTAAAAATATTTACTGTTATGTTTAAATTGTATTATTGTTCAAATAAGGATGTTTTTTGTTCGCCCAGCTGGCATATACATGTAAAAACAGATGTTCCAGCCTGGGATGGAACAAGTGTAATCGACATTTCACCCGTCAACTTCTTGTTTATTATTAATAATATTTGAAATATGTATATATGAGTGTTGGCCCTGTAAGCCAAAGGTCTCGGGGTCTATCCCCGTTGGAGGGATGCTACATTTTCTTTCTCTGCATTTATAAAAATATAATTATATATTTTTGGTGAATTAACTAAACTAATACAGCCTTTCTTTAGAACACTATATAACATATTAGTCTCACTTTGATATTAAGTTGTCGTACTTGTTATATGCCATTGTTTTACCTCAATGCCAATCTTATCATTTAGCTACAAAATGAATTACCACAGTTATTGATTCGTCTGCTTCTGCCAATTCTTCCCGGCTGTAATACGTACCCATTTCCCATCGGGCAATAAAGTAAAACAGACTCTTGGATGCCCCATCACACGGACTTCTGTTTATGACACTAAAGTAACAGTTAAGGGTTTCAATTCCCAAACTAAAATAAAATAAAAAAGAATTATTCTTCGAAATCACACATTTTTAAAATGAAAGAGAAGGCCCGGACAGACAAACAAAAACATTCATAGAAACAAACAAACGCGACTAATAATAAGGCCAAATCTTTTTGCCGCTTGGACCAACAAACAAATTAGCCAATCTGTTTTGACCAACATGAAGGCAGACGCGACCAATAGTAAATACCAATCTAGTTTGTCGCTTGCAACAAAAAATGCGATCCACAATACAGGCCAATCTATTTTGCGGCTTGGATCGACAAACCAACGCGGCCAATACTACAGGCCATTACGTTTAGCCGCTTTGACCAATACATACACAAAAGAAGGAGGGTCATGCAGTTCTTCGTGCCTGACATTCTGTAATCTACTTTAATTCATTTCAGTTGATTTGTGGCCTAAATTCTAAGGTATTAAACCTGTAATACAAAAGAAATTTGATCATATTTTTAGAAATATACAGATAAACATAGCATTTATTTGCTTACCGATGGGGGTACACAGTGAATAAAATATTTTCTTTGCCGTGAAAACTGGTTTTGGATATTGACGAAATCCATTCAGATGACTATTAATACCCTCGTAGGGACTTGTAACGCTAATAAATAACCCCAGGGAAGGAAGACGTGCCAGTCTGATTAAAATCAGATCTCCATTAGCTCCCCGCTATTTTATTATCGCGATGTAGGTCTGAGGACAAACCTACCCAAATGGTGTGCATTGGTCGACCAATCAGAGGGCCGCCTACCAATTCAAGGTGGGTGAATAGGGGATTCCCCTGGGACTGCCCTAGATTAAAAGCGTCTATGCTTCCTGCTATCTGATTTTTCATTGGACAATTTAAACGATGACCTTTCTTGAACCCCACACTAGTTGACACCATTGGACACTGTTTGCTATAGTATGTTGTCAGATCTACATTGCGACAATACAATACAATACCGGGGAGCTAATATAGATATGATTTTAATCAGATTGGATGAGTTGCACGACACTGAGATACTGGCTTTACCATTTATACTTATAATAACATGACAAAATCAAGTCATCTCGTGCTGTCATAGTCTTAAAGATACATACATGTATGCTCTCAAAATATGGTATTTTTGCTGTTAAAACAGAATCAAATCAGTTATACTTATTTTTCTGAGTAAGCCGAAGTTAAGAGCTTTTCGTTAATCCCATCCTTAACTTTGTACGCTAAGTGGTAGTTTTAAAATAACTAAATATGCTTCCAGCATATTAAAATGAAGGGAAGAATAAGGGGCGGCCACTCGCCTCTATAAGATATTCGTATCTTAGCACAAATCAGTCTTGTGAGCTCATTAGGCGAAATTCCGCTTTCATTCTCGCAAATGGTCCGTATCTATTCTAACCTTATCCGTTATCGATGTTCCTTGGTCACTATTAACTGTCGCTGAAGCGTAATACGGCAAAAGCTTCAGGTAATCGATTGACGAAAACTAGGGCATAGAGATATGGATAACAAGTATCTGGTCAAGTGCTCTAAAATGGCTCCATTTCATCAACCAAAATATATTTTTTTCTAAAACAAAGTGAGGGGGGACACCCCCTCCCCCGCTCGGTCACAAGTGACCTCGGCTGGGCTGCTCAAATTAGAAACCTGTATTTACCCCTGGTCTGAAATTGAGAAAAAAATAAATTTAAATTTAATTTTATAACAGAGAAGAAGCGAGAATCAAAGAGGCGACCATTGTATTAGCAGTCGCACGCTCCAACAGAAGCCAACATAAACTTCGGCTTAATTTTTAATGTCAATATTGCTTGTCCTTATTCTGTGACGTCACATCACTCACATGACGTCATATTTCTGAACCAATAAATGCAGGGTGACGTTACCAGTTCTCTCTGTAACCGTATCTCAAAGTCAAACAGTCCAAATTACAATAGTGCTAGATGCAGAGTTCTGTATCATTATAAGTCTACTTTGTATCCTTATATAAGGATACAGAGGAGTCCTGAATCAAAATGTGTAATTTCTATTTTTTTCATTTATCAGCAGTTGCTTGTCCAATTTAGTTATTTACAATTTTGTTTGGAACAACTGAACTTTCTGAGACATTTACATGTGAAAACTGGCTCAGTGAAGCTTTTTGAAAAGTGAAATTGTTTGTCAACGAGAGTAGCAAGATGGCGTCCGAATTGCGAAAAGCTTGCAGAATAATTTAGATTTTTTAAAACATTTGAGTCAAAGATCGAGTTTTTAATACATCAAACAGTTCTCAAGTATTTGGTTGAGTTTCAAACTAGATAAAAAAACGAAAAGACGGGACAATCAGTGAGGGAAAAGTTGGTGAGTTCTAAGTTATTGCTCCGCATGGACCAGGTTCATACGGAGAATCAGATACATGGATTTAGCCTGCAAAGCTCATTAGCTACAATAGTGCTAGTTATCATCTCCATTTAAAATTTCTTGAAATCTATCGGATACTAAGGTGATGTCTTTAAATAGACAAATAGCTTTGTGATCTTTGTCTTAATTTATGTTTGGGTAAAACACTCGATTTTGAATAAATCCTGCAACTGCCAAGTCAATAAATAAACACTTTACCTTATAAACAATTCAGAATTATATTACATGTAGCTTCATTTTGAGACCTTGGGCCCTAACCAACTCGCAAAATTTAAAATGTGTTCAATTATATTCAACAAAAAAACTTCAAATGCTGTTGTTTTTGTAAAGTTATACAAATAATGCCACCATCTTACCCATGATTCACAATAGGTCACATGATACTTTATAATTGTCACTCGACTGGTCATTTGTGGATCAAGATTTGTAATGAATAAAACAGACCCGTCAAATTCTACTAAACTTCACAAAACATACAGCTGTTCTGAACTGCCAAGCAAGAAAGCGAAACTGGACCGAAAAAAACACTTAACAACATAAGTTACATAACAAAATGATTATGGTTTCTGAGCATTCAGCTATTTCGGACACAGCAACAGATGTTGACGAGTCATATGTTGATGAGTCAGTCATATGCTGTGTTTTTGGGTGCCAATCAGCTACCGGTATCTCCTGTCCAGTTTCTCTTTTTTGCTTGGTACTTTTCAGCTTGTCATTTTGATTTCGGTTATTAAAAAAACACTGACAAACCTGCAGTTTACCTACATGTACATGTATTGTATGAAAGACTACACAATAATATCCTACTAACTTTATAATATTCAGTGATTATGATTTTTCTGGACAAAAAACTTCTGTATTTCTCCATACGGGTCGGTGGGATGGATTTTTTAAATTTATAAGCTGACAACATTTTTTATCCTTGCCTAATAACTAATTTTACCCTCAGTCAAACATGCCAAAAAGTGAGTTTTGTGTTTTATTGACATTCAGAGATCATCCAGATACAATTAAGAGACGTTTCATCAGTGTTGGCATGGTGACCATTGTTGTTCCGCCTTTGTTGTGGTTGTTCAGTTCTCGATCCGAAAGTCCAGAGGTAAGTAACCAGAGGTTGAAGATTAATGATTTCCCTGGTTGCCCTAAAGTAAAGCCCATTTTACAATTTGTATGTTTTACCTAGATCTACGTATCTATTCCATTCCATGTTGACTTACAGACAAATTAACTTGCCCCACTAGAAAAAATGGTTGTCCAGGGCCGTTTGAATGTGGATTTTTCTTGGCCTGGCAACATATCTTAATATTGTATAAAATTATGCACATTAGGTCATAGAATAATATATTAACTATTTAAACAATAAGGTTTTCTAATGTCTAACATAAAGCTAAGCATATAAAATCCTTGTACAGAAATTTTGGACTGACCAGACATCTTTACATGAGAATTACGGTCATACTGTTGGATTTCCATTTCATAAATCTGCCTACATGTAACCCCTTGTATAAACAATAAACTTCAAAGAATATTTAGTCTTGTGTCAAAAACTTTGTATAGCATGCAGGAAGCTGAAACAAATAGTAGATTTTGATATTCAAATATTTGTTTTTATTATTCAAATACTATTCGAGTATTTGTTTTTAAGACATCTGTCTAATACATAAATTTGCAGCATTAATTTATGTTACTTATACTTAGGCCAATTTTCGTTAATAAGAAAAACACAAGTTGGCTAGCCTATATTTAATGAGCAATGCCATCAAAATTAATATATTTATGTTGAACAAATCAGAACAATAAATGATCTCTTTACCAAAGCAATATTTTGATACAGATAGTTTGTCCTTAATTTGGCAACCTTTCTGGAATTTAAAACAACAACAACAAATTATATTTGAATATCAATTTTACTTTCCAAATACAATGTAGTTGGTCAATTAGTATTCACGAATACATTTGAATATTTCTTTCAGCTCTAGTAAGCATATTATATATGTACTGACGTCTGTAATGCAGTCTATGTGATTGTCTTTCTGATGCTGGGCATTTTAATTTTTGAAAGTAGCTTTTTGAATGTTGAATGTTGATGTAGTTTATAGTTTGCATTCTGAAAAGTGAAAACACAAATTTATAAGAATACAAATGAAGAATAAAAGTGAATTGATGGAAAAAATGCTGTCAAGGATTTAAATTAAGAAAAATATGTTTTATTCACACAGGCCCATGATTTGTTGGACTGGATTGGTATTCGTTTTTATGGTTTAATTCCAGCCTTAATTGTGCCTCTTCTACTCACAATGGTAAGGAACTATCTGCTTTAATGAAATAAAATATATTACGTAATATTATGTCATCTTGAATTGACTGGATAGTGACAGTTAACAGTTAAAAGTATTTGAGTTCATGGATGTAAAATTTGGACGGGTAATATCAAGTTAGGACTGTCAAAATGAGAAAAATGAACATGGGGAAGATAGGAAATGGACTGGCAGTTGTCAAAAAGTGGTTTTTGGACTTGCACTTCACTAATTCTTGACAAAGGCTTGCTTCTTTATCAGGCTTAGGGCGAACAAAACTTTAAAAAATTAGTTTGCCCTGAATGATGAAGTTTTTTTTTCCAAATTTAAAAAAAAAGAACATTTTAAATGTGTTACTAAAAGTTGGCTGTATTACAGCTGTAGTTTTAACAGCTGACTGAGAATAAAGATGGTCTATTGAGGCGACCAACCAATAATGAAGTGCCATTACTGAAAGATATTGGTTTCAAAGTCCAGAAAACAAAATTTTTACTTTTGTAGATTCACATTCACAGTGACATTAATTTCTATGAAAGCTTTAACAAATTTATCGTTGATAATGACATGATTACATTAAACTTAAATAGTCCAGTTAAATGAATTTTTACTTCCTTCAGACTAGTTTTGAGCTGTTACTGAGATTTTACTTTTGACAAGAAAAGCATTTAAAAATGTGAATTGATTTTATTTTAGATACTGTTTTTTGGTCCACTTACACTACATTACATGGATGGGGTGTTTAGGCTTTATCTTGGTAAGTCTCAACAGACTGTATACGTAGTACTAAACCTTATCTAAGTTATGTCATTTATAAGGGCCCCCGCGGGAGCCCTATAGTAATCGGCTTGTCCGTCCGTCTGTCTGTCTGTCCGTTTTCCTATTCTGTGCTCTAACTTTTGAAAGAGTGATCGATTTTGTTCAAACTTGATTTGACTGCTTGTCATATAAATACGCCGCTCAAGTTCGATTTTTGTCATTTTTAGCCTGTAACTTATTTGCATAATGCAATCTGATTGGTTCATTTTCCGTCTTTCTATTCCATGCTCTAAGTTTTGAAAGAGTAATAGGATTTTGTTCAAATTTATTTTGAATGCTTATCATATGAATATGCCACTCAAGTTCTACTTTCATTACATTCAGTCAATAACTTATTTGCATACTGCAATCTGATTGGTCGATGGTTTTG
>JAVFBY010075121.1:0-12440 GCA_034781015.1 Tonicella lineata
ATTAGTTCTTTTTGGAAAATATTTTAAATATTAAATCGAACACAAAACATACCTTTTCAAAAAAACAAACAAATGAATTTTCCATTTATTTGTGGAATTTGAAACATTAACTTTTGAAGCACACATTCAGCCCAAAAGCAGATATAGTAAACAATGACTTGTGTTTGTGTTCAAAAGATACTGTTTCAAACTTCACAACTCAATGGAAAATTATTTTATTTGTTTTTTAAAAGATATATTTTATGTTCGATTTAATATTACAAATATTTTTTCAAAAAGAACTAATCAGAGCACCAGTTTAGTGATCTCCGGGTCATTTAGTCGCCATCTTTTTTCCGTTTTTTAACCTGTAAGTTAACCAGGCTAGTGTTGCTTACGACAGTTAACGCGAGATAGTCTGGAATCTCGCGAGGCTATAGGTAGATCATAGTTAATCTTTAATTCAAGTATTCTCATTATTCACCTCTATACACTCTACTCATCTCTGTCAATATATACTTTGATCTTTTATTTTTCTCTATAAAGCCTATCACCGTAACACGGTATACAGCTGTACGCTACATTCATCTATAAGTTAGTCTAGTTCATTTATCGTCTAATATGTAAACAGCATCGCACACAATTAGAGTATCATTTTTAAAGTCATATTGTGCAATAGTTGCGATAATTTGGGAAAATTTATGAAGTCAAATAATGATAACATGTGTATTTCAGACACAGACAGGCCTATAAGCCAACAAAACGTCTACTATAATATTGTGACAAGTCAAAATGATGATGAACAATTTATTATGACTGTATATTTCGATTCATTCAAACCATCTTCTACTGATGAAGATGGTTTAAATAAACTGAAATATACAGAAATAATGAATTGTTCATCATCTTTTGAAGTTGACACTATACTATACTTTGCTAAACTAATCAGTGGTAATTCTAAAACTTCTACTGCTATGAATACATAGGACTAAAGCATAAGTAAATATGACAGTAGTTATACGATGTATGATATCATACAGCATCTGTATCCCTACTGGTGATGAGCATTACAACTCAATGGTTTATTTTCATACAGGTAACAATCGTTATCATTGTATGTCATTGCAACATATATGAATTCATATTTGATCCTAGTTTGACTTAATTGAGAGAACTACATAGATTATACCATGGTTGTATCATTCATCCACTACATCTCTCCACAGCAGTCAAACGGATTACGCGGATTAGTGGGCGTGGTCGTGGTTTGTTTCATGAATGAAGCGCGGAGCAATCGATTTCCTAACGTCAGTTATACGTCACTTATCAGCTGGCTGTCTGTCAAACTGAGAGCTCCCGACCAATCAGCACGGCCCTCTCAGCCAGGCTGCAAACTGGCGGGGCAGGTCAATTGCAGAATGCATTATGCTTATTAGATCACGTTTAATACCATTTATAGTAGTTTACGAGGTTAATACTAGACGATGATAATTTGCCGGGGTTGCAAGCCGTGCACTAGACGTCTGTAGTTAACATACTGTATCTGCAGAGTGTACTGTGACAAGAGTGATGAACCACATCCCGGATAAAGCGTGACCGTTTAGTGTGACAGAAAAGGAATTGCCTGTTAACAGATGCAGGTCACTTCTTATTCTCTACAAACTCATGCTTGTTCGTAGCTCTGATAACACTGCGTATGTAACAGCACCGAGTTTAGGCCTCTTTCCTCTCATTATTTAGCTTATTAAAGAGTTACAGCTGAGGGACTAACTGAGCAACCACGCCGAAGACTTACCGGCTTCGAGAAGGGAGAAGACCGGGCGGTGAGTTGCCCTCATCTGCTCCAGCGAGCCGGGCCGATCTGACAGGCTGTATCACCGTGCCCCGACCAGCTGGTAACAAGGGAGGCTACAAGGTGGGTACAGTTCCTTTTTGTGCATCACGCACCCTCAATTCAGTGGCTCCAAAGGGCAGCCTACTCAATCTCAGGCAAACACATCTCTAATTCTTTGGGCTCGCTAAGTGTGTTGATTTAGTAATTTGGTCGTGACACCTGTCCGGGTTTTCACCGTGGCAGGTACGCGGCCCTATCTTACAACACTAATCCCAGAATACTATAGTGTATAGCATATCAATAAAACATTAGAAATGAACACAGTACTCATTTGGGTATTTAATTTGGGGGTATTTGCTACAGCTGATTCGTCGCGTATTAGTCTCCAAAACATTTCAGATGGCAACGCGTATAATTAAGTAATAGACTTATTATAATCTACAAAATGTTGCATTATCTCTGAATTACGTATAGAGGCCCAAGACGTAAGTATGTATGATTTAATGATGACGTTAGTAATGACTGCTGTAAACAAATAAATCATTTCTCCACTGAAGTTATTTGTCCTGGTTAAACATTGCCGGACAAACAATAACAAGACAGAGCGTGTAAAAAAAACTGTTACATACTGAATCGAGCATATGTCATCCATCCTCGCTCTCTGACATTGATGCATTGTTAACATGGAGGCTTTCTGACTCTCTACAATTTTATCTTACAACTTTTTCCTCGGTTAGTTTTATATGGGATCGGTGTATTTCTATACAGAGTAACAACTCACATAATGACAGCTAGATTGTATTTTTATTCTGGCCTTTAAACAATTAGTGCTTTGTGCCTGTCGTGTCAATGAGCAAAATAGGGACAAGAGAAAAAAAATCAGCAGTTCAAATGTGAGGATTTTGGCCAAAGGTGTCGGTAACGTCTGAACAGCTGTTTGTTTGAGAATATAAGTAACGAAGTAATTAGATGAATTAGACGATAACACAGTACAATAGAACCTTCATGGATTGCCCTTACACCACAATTATTTGTTTCGTTCTCAGATAAAATTGCCTGGCCAATCAAATGTACATCGACCTGACCAAATCCTGCAGACAAGCGGGTACTTCTGTGGTGGCGAGTAAGAGCGTGCAGGCAGATATCGAGCAGTCGCTAGTCCCGCCTCTAGGGGGAGTTGAAGAGAAGGATATACCACCCATCCCCTAACCATACCTGTCATCTCACTCACCAATTAGTCTCTGAAAGCAGCCATCTAAATATATTCCGTGTAGAAACAGTATCTTTTCTGTGGAAACACTGGCTGTGACAGCTGGCTGAGGGACTAGAACACAGTCTGTTACACCGCCTCAATTCACTTCTCAGACAATAAGTACTTGGTGTAAATATGGGAAGGTGAGACTGTGCATGGATGGACACGCTGCATTCTTAAACTCTAGAGCTCTGGCTTAAGACACTGACAATATTACCTCAATACAATTGCAGTGCTGGAGGAGGAATCGTTTTGTATGTGATCAGTACAGTGATTCTATTGTCAAGGGGTCGAGGCCCGCCACCCGGATAAACCTATCCTATATTTATATATATAGACAATCTGATATAGTATATAGACATCGGCACGAAGAGAATAGCACGCGTTTCAAGATTGAACCCCGACCCCGGCAGAGCCACCCCGACCCCCGTCACGCGGGGCCCACCCACTATGTCAGAACATTGTATGGGAGAAACCGGCTGTTCGTGTCATCCCCCTGCCCCCTCGTCTGGACTCTATACCTATAGCTATCCCCTAATGGCCAGTCAAGCTCACAGCTTATATACCGCCTCTGCCTACGCGGGACAAGGGGTACTGGGCACTAATGCATCATCTTTGTATAACCCCACCGTAAGTATAAAAGTTTCATTGCATGATTTCTCTAGAATTCCTCTTAACTTAGATTTGTTGTGTCTAATTTAATGTTATAAATGATGTTAGGGGGTAATGACACTGTCCAACATATTATTTACTACAAGTTGCATATAGAATTAATTTTGAACTGTTTTGGTATAGTTTGGTTATAAACAAGAGAAGGAAAGATCCCTTTCAATTCAATACAATACGGCTGTTTTTATTCGTAACCAAACACTAAAAAATAGTTGCAGATTTACAGTTGAATAAGCTGTATTATGACGCAATTTACACTGGTTTCAACTGCATTAAGTCTCTTTTTACATTGAATTTAAACGTAGAGCTACAAACAATGCATGGCTGTCAGTAAATTAAGAGGAGACTGTATGCAATATTTCTGCGTAAAATTAGTTTGTTTGGATTTGTTGTAAATTATACCGAGCTGAGCAATGAAAAGCGATGATTAAGAAATAATATCTGGTAATGATTTGTCATAGAGTATATATTAGGCTACATGTATAAATACATAGAAGACAAACACACGTTGGTATATGGTATTAAAAAGAATGCAACTCTTTTGGGGTACTATTTTGGGCATAATCTTTAAATCCTCTCTCCATGTTGGAGTATGTCAAATCCATGGCATCATAACGAACACCATTAGTTTACATTATCTGCATGAAGTAATTTGACTCGAATTGAGTTTATATTAATATGAATATGTGACTCCTTAATTGCGTCCTATATGCATTTCCCTATTCTTCCTACGACGGTTCTTTCCAATTTGTTTAGTGGTGACAATATGTGAACAAAAATTACAAAGTAAATATGGTACTAATAATGGCTGATTTTGTTGATCCTTTAGCTCATAAAGGTCGTATATTTGTTACAATAAATATAAGCATTGTAGTGCTTTTATTTCGACAAACATAATTATGTCAATAAAACAGAAAAATTTGTCTTACATTTTAGAATCAATTCAAAGTTATTCGAAATGGAAATATTGTTCATGTATACGGTACTGTAAATGTCACACATTTCAAATTTTAACGTTCATTATTCAATGTGTATGAAAACACCAACAAAATCTTTCTTTGTCCATTTCAAGAATTGTTCCATACACAGTAGAAAATGATTACAGATTTACAGTTGAATAAGCTGTATTATGTTGCAGTTTTCACTGGTTTCGACTGTATTCAGTCCTTTTTACACTGAATTGAAATGTAAAATAATACTAAAATTACAAACATTTTGTCAGTGTAATCCATGAAAACAAGCCTATATATAAAATGTGAGAAGCTATATTTCTAGTGAACCTCCCTGGCTTCCACGTTAGAATATCGGCGTGGGGTTCATAGAGGAGGCATGCATTGTGTTCCTTGTTTATAATTTTAAAACATATGTTTTTGCTGTAAATGGGAAAAGAAAAAAATGCTCTTCTCTATGATTGGAACGAGACGTTTTGGGTGTTTTTGAGACAACAGGCTACCCAATGAGTTCCATAAGCTCAGTCACACTATATTGAATATTATATTTCTCTTAAACTATAGTATATTTTCGACATATACGAACTAAGCACAATGATTAAGTGTTGAGGGTATCCAGATAAAACAGCGGTAATGAATACCCTTAGGGGATCAACACCTTTAAGCTGACGATCTTTAACTCTACGGTCATGACGCTTCAGATTGCTCTCAAAGTTTTAATCACAGTGCCTCGTTAAAACAGTCAAAAGACTGCAAGATACCTGGGCAGTTATTGTTGCCTTTCTTTCATCAGTCCGACTGAAGCATTCCACACAGATCAAAGAATTTTAAGTGTTCTTCACAAAATTTGCAGCAGTGAACAACTCTCTGGCTGGTCGCCCCCTCGTAACCCTCAGTTTAAATGCAATAAATCACACAATACATCCTTTAAGAATGAAGTTAACTCAATTATAATTACTAACAAGAAATTTTGCCAACGAGTTCAATAATTAGTATAGGCTCTCCAACACAGGTACATACTTAACACTTTTAATCAATGCTTAAAATAACGGTTTTTTTTGTTTTAAAATTAGAAAATAACATTGAGTCAAATTGTGACTCAACTGCAATTTTTTGTAAAATGTTCATTGACATTCTTTGATAATTAAATCAATTAATTTAACTCGAAGATTTAATGAATACATGCATCAAGTTTCATGAGGCCAACATTTAATTACTTCAATTGCTTTCAAGGCAATGTTTGGTTGGAGACATGTTAAACTTGATGGAATATTTCTTTCTGTTCATCGAAAGCATTGACATGTACAATGTACTGTGGACTGATTTTAAATTGCCTTACTAAATTTATCTTATCTAGGAAATATTGCAAATCTAAAAAAAGACATATTGCAAAATAATATACAAATGTAATAAGTATTGACGATATTTCCACAGCACATGAATATAATGCAACACATATTCTGTTGCTTTCGGATAAAATACCAGACGACCCTTTATACTTAGCATGTGTGGTTTTGTCATCCAAATTATTGAACAAGGTTATGTGGAGATGCGTGCACCTTATAACCTGTATTTTATGTTTTAAGGGCTGGGTATTGTCCACAAGCATCCACATAACATATGGCGGACGTATCGGTGAGCAGCGTCAGGCCCCGGTTATTACATAGTTACAAGTTCACACAAAGAACATAATTGACTGGAGAGATGTAGAGATATGCATGACCAGTGCACATTTGCAGTCTATACAGAAATCCAAATCAATCCAAATAATATAAAATTGTGTTTTTTGTCTCCATAATCCTAGAATAATTCGCATTGTGACGTTGTATTATACAGACTGCAGAGTGTTTTTCGTTCTGGCCAAAGGTCCCGAGTTCGACCTCCGGTGGCAGCATGCATATTTTTATTTCTACACTTGTCAACTATATGGAACTGCAATCTCAATTGAGCACGTTGTGTATATACAACAGAGCTAATATGAAGAAAGTCTATTTTCTAAACAGTTTTGGGGGGTATTTTGGGATAATATTTTCTTTAGTTAGAACATAATTTAGTTAAAACAATTGTGTATAGTAAGACCCATACGGGACTCGAACCCACCACCCTTAGACCCAGGTACTATAGACCGAGGGCAGTAATGCCGGCCATCCAGAGGACACAGCCAACCGTATATCTATTTTTTACTTTATTTTTTTAGTTTCCAGAGACAATACATAGGCCTGATACACATCAATATTTGTGTTTTTGAAGGCTAGTTACCATTAAACAAGGAATACGACTCCCAAGATCAGTGGTTAAAAAAAAAACAAGATAGATTAGTTATATTTACTGCAAATGTCTAATTAAGCAAACGTTGAAACAAAGAAATGTTCTTCTCATTCTAATTTTATTACATAATGCATAGTGATCTGCTCTAATGTCAAAGGACACAATGCACCTTTGTTATTTCATGGAAGTCAGTTGCAGAAAAAAATGTATAGATTGTTAAAAGATTTATGTTATTTTCTCTTTTATTTTTGGAATAGAAGAAAAACCAAAAAACCTTGAAAATATGTTTATGTACTCATAACCCAGGTTATGTCTGGGAATTTAAATCATGTACATGTATGTCCAATTTGTATTTGTTGGGTTTTTTTTCTTCTAAATATCGTTTGATCCGATAAACGAAAAACTGCATCAAACACTGTCCCTTTTATTTTTATTTAAAATCAATTAGCATATATTAATTAAAACAAACATTAAGTCAATGAGAAGGAATTTAGTATTAGCTGAGTAATAGACTATACGTGCAATCCGGGTCACTCTCCGAATTCTCTGCGATCTTAGTTTTACATGTAACCCTTCTCGGTGCACCCATTTATCGTGACGAGTAAAGTCAGCAATTATAAGAATATCTATATTTATTTATATCAATGATGACGTGAATGTAAACAATGGAATATCTTGTAATAACTTTAATATGACATGCAGTACATAATCGTTTACATATATTTATATAATTCCTAGTTCCCACAAAATATTTCAATAGAGGGTTTGTTTTTGCTCGTGTAATTACCGGGCAAATAATGAGGAACAGGGACTTCATTTTATCTAGAGATATTACATAATTAAAATAAATCACGGATTAAACATTATACTCATTTCTAATGTTTATTTATCATCAATAAACACACGTCTTTAATCTGACATCGATTATAAGTTGTATAATTAAGAACATATATTTATTCTTAATTAAACCCTGATAATGCCAATTCTCATTTTGATCTATAGTTTCCTTTCAAAACTCTTTATTATAAAAAAAAAACATTGTGGCGGCTTTGATTATATATTAACCTTAGGTTGGCTGAATTCCATATGTATTGCTTGAATTTGCTTCTGTCACACCAATAACCAATATGAACAGCCAATGCACAAATATGCCAGCTGATTCCACTATAATTAAGGGATCGATAACTATATAGCCAAAGATCCCGGGTTCGATCCCCGGTTGAGGCATGTCAAATTTTCTTAGTCTGCATTTCTTAAAAATATGATTATGACTATAGGCACATAGTATCGACTGTATCGGGCTGTTTTTATTTTTATTACAGAACATCAAAAAACTAAAAGTACTGTTTCCAAATGCAATATAAATATAAATTTTGGTTTAAAATAAAATGTTCACATTAAGATGTAAGCCATTTAACACACACACAAAAATAAAACATCCAACATTTAAATTATTTAAATAATAAAATTCTGATGTCTATTTATGAATGTCAAATGTATAATATAAACTACACCATTGTTTTGTCTTAATATACACAGACAGTGTACAAGGCACATATCTGATTTCACCTGTCACTTTTATGTGGCATTATTACAGCAATAATTTATTATTGACATTTTTAAAAATTAACGAAATAATACCATATTTTTCCTTAGTTGCCTGTTATATATACATCTCAAGTTGTATGATTAATGAGCAAGTATAATAATAGACTTTATACTGAAACTCGATCATTTATTCCGTGCTGTCTGGTCCCAATTTGAACTCACAAGAAACAATTAGATAAAAACAACTAATTTTACTAACTAGGATAATATACAATTAGTGATATAAGCATATAGACTGAATGACGTGTGAGACAGAACACACACCGATTGTTGTGAATGAAATGTCTGATCAGTCAGCTGTCTATTTCTATAGCTCAGTCGGTATAGGCCTAGAGTGTTGACCCTGTTCGCCAGAGGTGCCGGGTTCGATCCCCGATAGGGGAATGTCAGATTTTCTTTCTCTGCATTTATAAAAAAAATGATAAGGTATCTAATCAAGAGGAAAACAAATGACATGCCTCCACTGGGCATTAAAGCCGTGATCTTTAGCTAGCAGGGCAAACACTTTATTCACCGACTGAGCTATATTATGTACTAAACTAATTTTTTTAGAAGGGTCGACACTACACTAACATGGAGAGGTCTTCAGAGGCCTGCAAGTGTTGATTATTTTAAATATGTTATAAATTAATTATATTTGGCTATAAAATGTGTTTAATACTTCAATTAACTGAAACAGTGGACTTTTGTTATGTAAGCATATCTGCGGACTTCTTTCCTTCAACAATAGTGACATTTTCTAATCCCACCCCCACCGTCAATTTTCAGACACTCGTTGGATTGGATAACTCAACAGTAGGCCGACAATTTTCATTAACTTCAATGTTTTGAGTCACAAATATAAAGACTATATTACATGCATAACTGATACGTTTAGAGATTTATATGACGTCTTTCTTTAAAATTAAGAAATAAAAAATAAGAAGCACGGGAACTGTACACGTTATTAAATTGTTTAAAATGAAAAACGCGAGAAGAGCTAGAGAGAGAAGAGTAATTGGCAATGTTATAAGGCAGGTTTACAGAGCAGACATCATGTCGTGGACATACTCAACCGATGTCACTGATCACCGAACAAGAAGCTCTGGAGCGACCAACAACTCTCTCCACAGCAGGGGTGCTTTGGAGAGATCTACAAAAGCACGTATCTCTGAGTAGAGAACCTATGATAACTAGCGTTTATAACACGCTCTATATAAATATTCACTACACATTTAATAAAACGGCAAATTCACAGAGGGTTTTTTTTTTCGCGTCTTTAAAGTTGGATAATTTTTTTTAAATATTTTATATAAGTTTAGTATTTGCTATGATTGTTTCTTTAGATAAATGGTAGAACAATTCAGACTTTTCCTTAGAGCGCCTTCAATATATGACTCTATACGTGATATTGCCTGGGGAAAAAATTTGTTGTTATTCTCTGAACACGTAATTGTCAGTTTTTTTAATCCAACAAAACCCGGAAATTCCTGGCCAGCTTGAGGTGTTTTAACGTGCAGTTGAAACTTTTGTGGTCCTTCAAGTCTACCATAGTCCGTGGGTACTACAACTATCATGTCTGACCTCACGCGCTTGATGACGTATGACCACCGCCAGGGGGCGCTGGGGTGGCGATCTCTCGACATTTTAGCCAAGCTACTGGCAGCTTAAATAAAAATCGTATCATAAGTTGCAATTTTGTTTTAAAATCTGGATTATCACAAACTTTCTATAATTTATTTTCAGTTTTAATGAAGCATATTTATGGTCACTTCCAAACTGATTACAGTTTGGTGCAATTTATTTTAAATTAAATAAATATATTAAAAAATAAGTCGTCTAAGTTAAGTCTATATAACAGCGATATATTTATTTCAATAAAAATAAAAACTGAACGAATAAGAAGTTTGTATTAGTCTCAAATTCGGGGGCCAATTGCAACCATTTGTTCACCGAAATATTCCAACATACTGTGAAGAAAGGGTTTAATTTCAAAATATTTTCTTTTAAGCGTCAAAAACATATACAGATTAAAATTGAGAAATTGGCAGAATGCAATAAATGATCACGAAAGCTAAGTTTAACGGTTAAGTGGTGTTGTTGGTCTGTGTAACACTTGTTAGTTGCGGAAATAAAAAAATTAAACGTTCATTTTTCATTTTTTGTTTAATGTACCGAATTACACGGACCGATGTGTTAAAAGGACAAAATACAATTAGTCTTAAGATAGATCATAGACTTACACAAAAGGTTTGTTTTTCAATGGTGCCATTATGTGTGCAAAACTGTGTATTGTCTTGTTAAAGACTCATCAAACATTTACTAGTATGGTGGACTTTTGGTACCAAATGGTTTATACATGTACCTCCGTGACATTAAATCTTATTTGTCAATTTTATTCTGATTTTCCTGCAATTCCTTCATAGCAATTGTTTGTTGGTGCATAATCTACAAATATTGTGTTTGTTTGGTTTGGGTTTGACACCGTGCTCAGTATTATTTCACCTATATGACGGCGTGATGTGCATATATATATATAGTTTTAGTTTCGAATTAATAGATTTTTGGTAAACTTTTGTCAATATTCTGAAATTGACACCAGATACCGCAAATTGTGGCGTGTAAGATCCACCATATATTACAATTGTCTGCTTCATGTTGCTCTAAGAAGACAATTTAAACGTTCCACACACTCAATATATAGCATTTCTGGAAACTATTGAAACGGTCAATCTAACCTGAGACACATTATTTACTTCTATATATTTAGTTTTACAGTTTGTACATCATGTAATTTTTAATAAGGCTTCTGAATTAACCGATAAATTTTATGTTGTGGACTACAATATAAACGTTTCATTAAAAAGATATATATATATACATATATCGAGTGGAAAGAATTAATGGTTTATTGCTACACATAGAGTGTAAGCCAAAGGCCCCGGGTTCAAATTTTCATTTCTGCATTTATAAAAAATATATATTATGTGAAACGCATTATAATTACATATTTACAGCAAAGTTGTGTTTGTTGCATTATAAATTAATTATACCCAATGCTTTAATAAGTTATTGAGGGACTATTTTACAAAACTGACGATATGATATTCATAATTAGATTAGCTGGAGCTGTCAATGAACGAGAGCGTGTCTCTGCATCTGATTATTTTACGACAAATCGTCAAACGTAAATGCAGGAAAGTGGTGCACAAATACTATCTGTATAAACTTATCGTCTAATTTTGGGTGAAGTCAACTGACTTCTAAATAAAGGATGTTTCTATATGGTGAAAGAACTCGTCCAAACAACCCCACAATAGATGGGCTCATTATGGACGGGGTACATTATGACCTCAGCCCGCCCGGGGCAATAGAAGCACACTCAGGCAGACCCTCCAATCGTAGGATTCCCATGAATAATTTATCTGAATAATAACATAAATTGGTTAGTTTTTTGCCAAAACATCGCGGACAAAGGATCGGGAGCTGGAAACTGTTTGTACATATGTCACTGGGATAACTCGACATTATCAGACGCGCCTGAGCAATGAATCAAACCTAGTGCTGGCTTACCACAGACTGTATGTTAGAATCGTCCGCCTATCAATTATAGAGTGTCGAGTTTGTTTAAATGACGAATAGCAATCTATATCAGTCAATAAATTAACAATCAAAGTAAGTCAATCATAGAGACCTATCAATCAAATCGATCTCTCAAATAATAAGAGAACCAATCAACCAATCAATTAATCAACCTCTTACCCCAACGCACAGTACACCTATCAGCCATTGCCTAAACATAAAATGTATGATTATAACTGGTTAATCATCTTCAGGGACTTACATATTATATATAGGTTTGCCGACCGCGGCACTGTATGAAAAAAAAACTTTCGTATCT
>JAVFBY010075343.1:0-12439 GCA_034781015.1 Tonicella lineata
ATCCAATTTGATAAAAATAAACGCTTTTTAATACACACCTAACTGTATTATGTCATGTGCAAATTTTCATTAACTAATATAGCAATTATAGAATAGTATATATGAGTAAGTATAAGAAGTCGTATTTGGTCAATGGGCCCTACTATGATATTATTATACCCTATAGATAGTGAAACATTCGCTGGGCAACAACTTTATTACATGTAATATGGTCAATATTCCGTTATGTCAAAACTTCGCCTTTTTTGAAAATTCTTGCAAAGGATTCACATAAGCAAAGTAGCACATATATTATTGGAAGTTTAGAGATAACGGTGCTAAGGTAATGTGAGCAACTGCCAATCAGAACTTGAGTAAGCTGAATGTTCTAAAAGTAAAACACATCGCTCTGAGCATATGTTTCACCCTACTGACGTCTTACATGCATAATACTCATTTCGATGTTATTGTTTCACTTTAATCAGAATGGAAACTCTCAATAATTTTAACCTACGTAGATGTAGGCCCTTTTGTATGTTGAAGGCTACGCAGAAGGTGCCGTTATTTTGCTAGTGCAAAACAAAAAAGCGTACACTTATAATAAAGCAACATAATGTTTGTTAAATAATAAAGTGATTCTACCATAAGTTCGCCTCTTATCCGAGAAACAATCCTCCCATGGAGAGACAAAACGACCGTAAAAGTATATAGCATTACATATATTTGGCTCAATCCACAGAAGCCAGGTTTTCTACAGAATTAAAACGCGGAGGTACCGTACATGTATGGTTTGCTCCCTTTTTATTATATGACTGGTTGCCTACATTAAACCAATGATACACCCCGGATGTAACCCATCAGAAGATATAGTAAGCCATGTAAAAAAAAGTTTTATTCATAAGATGATCGAGATGAAAACACATTAAAAGAGAATACAATGATTGTGACGAAAGATGAATGTTTTTTCTTTCGTGCGAGTAAGAAAATGAAGATTACTACTTCGACTAAGTCCATAATCACACAATATGAAGTTATATGAACTTTTGTCAGAAAGTGTTTTTTTTTTAAAACACACAATTTTAATGATCTGACCATTTACATTTTTTTTAAAATTATTTTCAAATTAAAGAAACGACTCTATATTTGAACTTATAAACAACTATTATGTTTAATATTTCAACAGAAACTTTGAGCATAACTGTATATCTATACACCAACTTATTTGATATCAGTTTAATAGCATATATAATTATTTCATAATGAACGTTTCTAACAGAGTAAAATGTACATTGAGCTACTGGTCCTAGGCCATTCATCATTGATACTACCTAGTGTTGATTTGCACAAATGTAATGTATTACATCAGTGAGCTGACCTGGACAAATATTCTCCATTTTATATTATTAAGGTATTGACAAAACAAAATAATTACAGCGTTTAAATGAGTATAAAACAAAAAGGTGAGTGAAAGTAGTATGTAACAACAAAGTGCATAAAATAAAGCGAAGTAAAGAATAAAAGAAAAGAAACATGGATACAATTTAAAACAAAACCAATACACTAGTCGAAACCATGATTCCTCGCTGATACTGGCGGATGTTTTGTAGTAATGTGACTGTATTAAGAAATTGTGAACTGATTTTTACACAATGAGATAATCGTACAATATCTAGGTAGGAAATCGAGATTAGACGTGTGTCTAAAACATCGTAAACAGTGACTCCGAAAAGATCTACTCAAAATAGTTTGCTAACAACGGAGAACATGCAATGATGTGAAGCATTGAGTAAAATATATTTGATTAATTACTCAATTGAATTGATATATGTTAAGGCATTCGGTAACAAGAAAGTTTGTTTAGATGTAGTTTGAGCTGTGGGCATCACAAGGGTCTCAGAACGGCTATGTTTGCTTGACATATGTAGTTTAAGGCTTCGGTTAGCTCTGAATGTAGCTCCAGATACACCACAAGAATATGTTTTTTCATTCGTGTGAGTTTGATAATGGCCGTTAAGAGTACAACTTTGACTAAACCCTTTATCACACAATCTGCATTTGTATGGCATGTCGTCAGAATGGGTCCGCTGATGCGTTTCCAGAGCTATTGCCTTTGGTCTCGTAAGAGACCGCTCTTTTTATTTGTTCAAATGCGTTTTCATCATTTTTACAACCCACAATGTTGTCAACATTGTGAATGAGCTTCTGCTTTCCTAAGTCTTCATTATGCTTTAATTGCATATCGGCCATTTAAGAACTAAATGATCGGTTGCCAGGCTGTATATACATGTATTGATGTGACTTTAACACCTCCTTTGAATACAATGTTTTCCTAATAAAGTCCAATGCTTCTCAATGCTTTGCTAGAAGAATTGTGGTTGGATTTTGGCTCTTATGTCAGAGCAAGTTTTGACAGTCGTTACACGAAAGCCAAATTATTTTATCATAATCTTTGGCTTAAATCCAATCTCCCTAACGGTTGGCCAAACAGTAAATGATCATATATGTCCAACTTTGATCTTCATTGCTGCTGTGTATCAACAAATGAACTTGTCTGGTTTCGTTGTATACACGAAGGAATTTCAGCTGAAATTAGAATAATATTTAAATAATATGTTTATATTTTGATGTATAAGGTAACAGTAACACAAATTTATTTTTAAAGTATTCAGTAATGTAAATAGAATAATTTATTTAACAATATATAGCTTACATGATTGTATCCTTCAAATTTAGACAAAGCATCAAGCTAAAAACATAGTTTCTTCAAAATTTTAGACAAAATTTCCCATAAATTTCCAATGGGTTAATTCTGTGACTTTTCATATCCATATTTTTTCACCGAGAATAAATGTTAACTCATTGCAAATATATGATTAGTTTGTCTTAAAATAGTTTGGCGAAATCTCCTCTCCACTTAAAGATAACGAAAAAGGTAAATAATTGTCAGATTTAAGCACAACCTGCAGACATATCAGGGTGTTAATCCTGTACTGTGTTACAGAAGAATAATGTATTGATATATTGACGGTATTCGGTGACAAGTTGAGGTTACAGTAGGGAGCAAGCAATCATAAAAATATAGCACAACAAGCAGAATCAAACAGTTTGCCTTCAAATCATTTGTAAATAAATATTGAATTATTTTAAACACTGTATTAGAAAATAGCATACCTTAGTTGAGGGATTTATTCTTAGGCCACCAGTTACACTGTAACAACTATCTCTTTGCAATCAGATTTAATACATATATGAATTTCTATCTGCTTCCTACATTATAGAATTTTTTTAAAAAAGTTTGCTTCCTACATTATATGAACCCGGTATGTGTTTAAATACTTGAGTGAGGCTTTGTTAAGTTTGACAGCATACACTGCGGATTAAGTTATGTGTTGAGTGCCATATACATTGTGTTAATCTCCATTGATGGTGACACAGTGGTGGGCTTGGGTAACTCATAATTCTAAGACTTTTGCAGGGACATTGCGGATACAGTTTTGAAGAACAAAGAGAACACTACGGGAAACGAACAGACCGTATGCAAACTCAGATTAATTGGCTTTAGAACAGGTTGTTAGCTTTAATTCAGCTATAGCACAACAGTGCAAATGCCCATGAAGTTCTATTATACCGTCTTAATATAAACAATGCGACGACGAAATGTGCAAAGTTGAGGAAATATCAACATTCATATGTAAATGTATCAAACCTGTCGAATTTAAGATAATTCAAAGTCAGTTGTCAAATATAACTACCATTACACTTTATGAGTTTAAACGTTTATCCTATGGTAATTGGCAATGTATGTTTAATGGGTGTGGCTATCAAGAGAAATATTACTATCGCGATAGTACTGCGTTAGTCCAAAGAACTATCGCGATACTATTGTGATAGTTAGGTTACTATGGCGATACTATTGCGATAGTTTTATATATTCGCACAAATAAACTGTTTCTATTGTACATGTACATGTAACTCAATACTGATGAATAATAAAAAAGGATTGATTTTATATTCAACAGCTCTATGTTATTTATTAGGAGAGACTATCGAGAGGAATATTACTATCGCGATAGTATAGCGATAGTCCAAACAACTATAGCGATACTATTGCGATAGTAAGGTTAATATCTCGATACTATTGCGATAGCTCTATATTTTCGGAACAATGAACATTTTCGGTTGTACATGTTACTCAATTCTCAATAGTGCCTTTTCCTATGAAAATTAGCTTACATGACTAATACAAGTAGACTAATTTTCTATTCAACAGTATATTTATATTCTGTCTTTCAGCCGACTGTTAAAATTTTACTCTCCATTGCTATTAACACTCAGCCTTATGTACATCCAACACTCTTTTAAAATTAGTTGATTAGCCACAAATGAAGTTTCGCGTCAAATGAATCCTCCTAAAACATGTCAAAACTTGAAAACTGCTCTTATCAAACACCAAACATACTGCCAGACTATTCGCTTTCATTTTTTTATTATTAATTATATTTTCTCACAAACTGTTTACTCACAAACAAAATATACATGTAGTAATTTTTGTTAAATGTACAACTAAATCTGAATATTGATTATAATCAGAAAAGTTAAGCGTTGACCAGTGTGGTAGTGGGTACGGTTTGACCGATTCTTCGTTTCATAGATTTACATTAAAAATGGAAATGTTACGCCTTGGGAAATACAGTTCTGTAAACTAGTACATTCCACGCAAAGTTGTACTATTAGATAATAAATATACAGTTATTTGTATGAATTAAATCTCTGGTGTGTAATGTTCAATTCATACAAATAACTAATTCGTGTATATGCTATTTCTACAAAAAAGTTTGCAAACTTTATGATAATGTTGTAAAAACCCATACTTGCATATGCTTGTGACATATTTGGATTTCATCCCGCTCCTGTCATAGAACGTGTGCGTATGAAGTTTTGCAAACATGTTGAACATCTGTCCGTCAGCTTCAAACGCAACTGTTTATGTTTAGCTTGGACGAATTCCTCTTCGAGAACTAAGAATTATATCCTGCTTCATGTTACTGGTTGAAGGTAATAAATAGTACAAATTGTTTAATAAAAACTACATTATGACAAATTACTTAATATTACTGAAAGGGGGAACAAAACTGGAGCTTTCTAGTTCGCGACGTTTTATGGAAGTATGGGTTCGGTGAGGTATGCTTATTTCCACATGGTATCTCAAAACCATCTATATTTCTTTATTTTTTAAAGCATAATTTAATTGATTGTTATTTACAAATTTAGAACACTAATTTACAAGCACCAAAGTTACAATTATACAAATATTTAAAAAGTGAATTAAATTTTGAAAACTACCTTTTACATTTCAGTAATACAAAACACAGGACAACAATTTGTAGGTTGAAAGTTTCCGCTCATAATTTACGCATAGAAACGGGTCGCCATGGTAGCAACAGATTATAGGGAGCTGATAGAAAATGTAAACAGTGTTCACTCAACTGTGATAAAGACGAATTTCATTCAATGTTTATATGTCTCGCTAAGGAAAAGTAAACCTAGTGTATTGAAACTAATGGATTAATTCAGTAGAAGTTCGCCTAAATTATGCAAGATAGCTGATCGATACAAATACGAGACCTTTATGTTACGCGATAGAAATAACTAAATTAAATTCACTGTCTGCTTTCTGTCATTTTCATAAAACATGATTTAAAAAAATACAAATTGTACTTTGTCTGTGTATTAATGTGTATTGTCTGTTTTCTCGCTGTCATGCAACTTGGGACGAGAGCCACGTGTGTCAATAAAAAAATTTAATTTTATTTTGAATATATATTTTTATAAAATATGACAACTTTGTGTGGAATTTGTTAATTTAAATAACTATATTATCCAAGACGTATAACATTTCAACACCAGGAGGTCTTTTAAGCATTTTGACCAATTTCATGTTGAGTTCCAAGCTGTCAGACTCAGCAATGGCTCATTCAGCTTTGCTCAATAGCCGTTTAAGCTCAGACTTTTCTACTTAACTAAATAACTAAATCGGTATCAGGTCAAAACGCCCGCTTACCAAAACGCCCGCTAACCAAAAACGCCCGAAATTCTAGTCAGATGCGTCAATGGTGCTTCATATGCGTATAAATTCAGAAGAGAATTCATATCCGTGCAAACTCTGTGGCAAAAGATGTATATGGTTACCAAATCTTACAGTGCATTATCTCACTCATACCAAATAAAAACCCATGTTTGTGGTAAAAGGTTCACAGTAAAAAGTAGTCTAACTTATCACATTTCTACACAACACGGCATTTGAATAGATATCAGTAGAAACTGACAGAATTCTGTTATTCGAATGAGCAGCATGTCTGATGATATATATGAAATAACAAACTTTTTGACAAAAAGTTGAGATTCAACATACCCTCAATATCTTCTACTCCCAGAACTCAGAGCATTACCAAGTAGTTGCTAAAAACACAGTATCTCATTTTGCTTTAATTTATGTCATATATTCTGATAAACTAATAATTCTGTTGTAAATATATTATTTTAAACCAGTTTTATTTGCGATAATGACACACACCTTGCACATAATAACTGATGTTTTTTAAGTTTTCAAATATCTCATTTATCAGATTGATTATTGCTTCTTAATTTTGTGTTTTGCATGCGGCTATTTCTGTACAATCGTTATGTATTAAATAAATTTGTAAACATATTTAGTTTTGATTCCTGTCGGAAACTTTTTTTCTACCGTTAGACAAATATAGATTGTTACTACATTGTATGATGCGTTACATTGTTCGTCCTGTAGATACCATGTGTCATACAGCATAATCCACCCAGTTAGAAAAATTGAGACGGATACACAATTTGAGGTGACGTATCGCTCGCACTGTACTTTTAATCTATTTGTAATATATACCACTAATGTTTCAGGAATCCCAATACTTTTGAATTTAGAATGACGCAACGCGCAATGACAACGATGTTGTTAAAAACCTACAACGATAGCCCAAGTGCTCGCATGTCTAAAGCCAAGAACGCAAGAAAAATCTCCACTGTGTTGACAAACCGGAAGTTTCTCGAAAGAATGCCGCCTTTTTACCCTATGCCGAATGTATTGGTTTCGTTATTAACTCAAGATATTAAGCCTTCGCATCAGCGTTGAAAAATATTCCAAGGACCCAAAATGTATGCACAAGCCATCGTATAACTCACCCCGTGTGTCGCTCCCCGGAGTACACCTCCACCGCTGACAAGATGTATCGACAGCGGCGGAAGTATATCCTTCAAGCAACACCCGTAGAGAGTAGACCGAAGTCCATTCAAAATTTAGCCGGTCTCGCATATTAATAAGCAGTTCGATACAGTGCTGAGGAAGGCTTAATATTAATAGGAATATAAAGCTTATGTAAAAACATAGAATGTTTATCTTATTAGTTTGCTATCTTCTGTGCTTCTTTGTATGTATCTATATATTTTTTTTTGGTTTCAAATCAGATTTGTATTAGTTTAGTAAAGAGTAGGGCTAATATGGCGGGAATAATACCCCCGGATGGCTTGTTTTATCCCATAAGAAAGTTTGGCGTTAAATAACCATAAATGATCACCTACAAGCTAAATTTAATTTATGTCATCAAAATTGTAATAGACGATTAGTTAACTCTCGTTTGAAAAGCGAGATACAGTTGATTCTTTTTAGATGCAACAGGAGTTTATTCCACACACGAGGACCGTTTATTTTAGCAGTAAAGAAGGACAAATTTGAAGAATAGAACGGTCGATACAAGTTAATATTAGAAATGATATGGGAGAAATAATAGAAGATTTATAGGATTCTATTAAAAACACGAAAAAATAGAAAATAGAATAGGATTGGTATCTTATCAAGCGGTGTGGTTTTATTGGATTTGAAATCGAACAAGTTGGAAAAGAATTCGGCATTATCATATCGATAATATCTTGGTAACCCTTCAGTTGCTCCGTAAAAACAACAATTCATCCGCGACCTTAGTTCGACGACGATTGCCATAACACCGTTGGCATTTTCTCCGGCGATATTTTGGACCGGCGACATTTTCTCTGGATGCACGTAGATTCCACGCGTTTAAACAAAAGAACACATACCATAATAACTATTACACATATCAAATAAGCCTTTCAATAGCTTTATACCGAGAGTTGACTTTCTTCCGCAACATGAATCGCCCATGATGGTACCCAATGCAGCAGGTCATCATTTGGGCCGTAGCGGAAGAAATGGCACCTGAGCGATTGTCTTTGGAACTAATGTGTCCGGAGCAAATACCACCGGAGCAGTAGTATATAGTTTGTCTTTTAAATCTTGTAGGCCTACGAATTGCATGGATTTTTTCCCAGGACAATTACAGATATGAACAAAATAATGAAATAGTTATAAATTATTGGCATTTATTGAAAACATTGATTTAATTTTAAAGTAATACATTTATTTTGTACATTATCAAAGAAGGGATGGGGCCCGACATCTCTGGTAGAGATAACAAAGGAGTGGAAAATGTCTGAAGATACCGACACATCAGAGACAGGACATATACAGGGCGAACAACTTGAGAAAAAAAATGTAAATGTAGCCCATTGGTTTGGGAAAGGTGTTCTTATATGTTCCAACACATGTCCGTTTAAAGTTTATGTTTCCCAGATAACAGATGCGAGGTTAGCTTCTCTTTTCGAGCGAAACGTTTACCGCAAACATCACATCCATGAGGCTTTTCTTTGGTATGGGTCAAATAATGTTGTGTAAGTGCGCCTGTCCGTTTGAATCTCTTATCACAGAGTTTACAGGCATGCCGCATCTCGTCTGAATGTACTAGCTTATGATTTGTGAATGTTGTCTGTGTTTTAAAGGTTTTGTCACAAGTTTCACATTTATATGGTTTGACGGTATTGTGAGTTTCTGCGTGGTTTTTCAAGTCACTTTTTAAAGCAAATCTTTTATCACAAAGTGCACAAGGAAAGTGTTAAGTGTCTATCTCAAAATGGGTAACTGAATGTCTTTTTAGTTCTGCTTTCCGCCTGAATCCTTTTCCACACAATTTACAACTGAACGGTTTTACATCTGAATGTGTAACCATATGCTGTTGTAATTCAGTCTTTCTTTTAAAATCTTTGCAACACACATCACAACTATAAGATTTTTCTTTCGTATGGGTCAGATAATGTTGTGTAAGTACGCGCGCTAGTTTGAATCTCTTAGCACAGAGTTTACAAGGATGTGGCCTCTCTTCTGAATGTATAGGCCTATGCCTTGTCAATGCTCTCTGTGTTTTAAAGGTTTTGTCACAGGTTTCACACTGTCTGACCGTATTGTGAGTTTCCACGTGTTGTTTCAAGATAATTCTATCACGAAATCTCTGATCACAATGTTCACAAGCATAGTATAAAGTGCCTTTCTCAGAATGGATAGTTGAATGATATTTTAGCTCTGCTTTACGCTTAAATCTTTTTTCGCAGAATTTACAAGTGAACGGTTTTGCAGCAGAATGTGTAACCATATGGCTATCTAACCCTGACTTGCGCTTAAATGTTTTGTCACACAATTCACAACTAAACGGGGTTTCATCCGAATGGGTAACCATGTGCTGTTTTAATTCTGGCTTGCTTTTAAAATATTTGTCACACACTTTACAGCAGTAGTCTTTTTCGGTTGAATGTATGATCGCAATGGAGATAAAATCTTGGTTCTTAAATGATTTGTAGCTCAACTTAGAACTCCAAGGTTTGATGAAATGTTTCTCTTCGGTATTTTTTGTTTCCATTTTGTCTGTGGTTTCAATTATTTCCTTACCATCGTTGAAAAATTGATCCATGTATTTTAATGTACTCATTGTTGTTGTTTGAACAAAAACTGAAAGGAAAACAATACACGTTTTACAGCTTTTACATCACTGATATAATTTAAGCTGTTTTTATAATTGGTTGAATAATAATTATAATTTCGGTTTAAGCAGAAAGAATTGCTAATCGGACGTGTGTGTGATCGTCTCCTAAAAATCCGCCTACTACTTCTCAAGCCTTAGCCATCGGTATCCAATTTCGTTGTGAGAGATATTTCTTGGTGCTTTATTTGTGTTGTGGGCTTTATTTTCCTAAATGAATACCAAAAAACGATCTGCAGACCAGCTTGAAAAAGACAGCTTTCCAACTGAAGAAAACATAACAATGGCGTCCGCATTTCCAGAACCGGAGGACCTTCCCGATATAACGGAACCTCAGTTAGAGTCACTACGAGACATGTACGAGGTAAATGACATCAAAGACATAAGTAAGTGCTTTGTTCAGTTACATTTACGATTTGGCGTCCAATTTGAACAAATCTCTAACGAAGTGGCGACGATGAAAAAACATGTCCGTGACGTGGAAGATAATGTCGAGTCTCTTACTCAAGATGTTTGTGAAATTCAGGAAAGGGATATCCCAGATTTAAAATTAGAATTAGAAGCGGAACGCAATGAACGAATAAAACTCGATTTATGGGGTAGGAAATGGAACTTGGTAATTAAAGGAGTTCGGGGCGATGTGAATGAATCTGTGTGTAAAACTGATAAATTAGTCCGTGATTCTTTCGTTGAAAAACTAAATTTGTCTCGTGAAACAGCATATTCGATTCAGTTCCAGGCTGTCCATCGTCTACCGGGAGGCCCGAGTCAGGCTAAAAACATTATTGTGAGGTTTGTACAGCTATGTGATCGTGATATGATTCTTAACTCCGCGCGAAAGCTTCCTAGAGGTTCAGATTTTAGTGCCCTACCCAATCTCCCCCCTGTCTTAGCTCAACGACGCTATGAACTTATACAAAAACTGAAACAGCTGCCGTCCGATGCTCAGGCTAAAACGAAATTGGCGTATCTCCCAGAGCCCCCTTTCATTGAGTTGAAGGCTAAATATACTATAAAGAAGTAACTGGTTTGGAGTAGTAACAGTGCACTGCTATTTATTTCAGCTGTGTATGACAGTAGGCCTTATGTGTAAGAAACTGTAATACACCCTTACCATGCCACCGTGGGTAGTCGGTCTATAAATAGTAACGCTACAATCTGCTGGTGATTATATAAATTTGTGAAGTAACTTGTGACCGCTCTGGTCATACTTGTCTTGCTCTATTTTGGGTATCTTATGTATTTAGTATCTAGAACTTCTACATTTGGATTACAATGGTAGCATTATATTATCAAAACATATTACTTTTTACCATAAATATATTTTGAAGTCAACATTTATCGCATTTAATTAAATGACTATCTAAACGCAGCGTCTTGGTTTAGCATGCTTACAATATACGATTAAAAATATAATATACAAGCATAATAATACAATACAACAAGCTTCATGTATAAAGAAACAAATATTAAAAAAAAAAACAAAAAAAAAAAACATATATATATATATAGGAAATTTTGAAATCTATATTTAATACATGTCTTTCATCGAGAGAATATAAGAGCCTAGTTGTGAGCTCCCTGATGCCCTAGAGCTCTTTGAGCTCGGGGCATTAGTATGTTAAAAAAAATAAAAAAAAACCTTTTAATTATTTTTAAAATTTTATTGAAATTTTGTTTTTTTCTCACTATTCTTTTTCTCTATCACTGTCCTGTCTTGTGTTTCCGTTAACGTCAAGGGTGGTTTTATCCGCCCAACAGGCTAGCCCATCGTCATATAGTTAAAATATCCCTGAGCTTGGCGTCAAACACCAGTCAAACAATTCAAGGTCAAATTACGTATAATTTCAAAGATATTGATTAAGCACATGTGATACCGCTACAAAGTCAAGGCGATAATACAAAGCTTTCTCCAAGAAAATATTAGAGCTTTGCTGTGAGCTTCCTGATGCCTTGGGGATCTTTGAGCTTATACTATTTTTTGTTACTATTTTTTCCCCTGTCATTATCTTACATCTTTTTCAAGTTGCCGTTGGCGTCAATGGGTTGTTAACTGAGCCAAATTAGGCTAACCCGTCGTCATATAAGTAATATGCACATGGGCACGTTGTTAAACCCCAATCAAACAAATCAAGAGCATACTACATACAAATTAAAATATTGATGATGGATCAGTGATTTTACTACAAAATTATGAGCTCGTAACTAGACTTCTACTTCTGGAGCAATTGTTAATAATTTGTTTATATATATGCATGCACAAACTGAATGTCTTCAAATCCAAATTCAATATACGAGTAAAAATATAATATACAAACATAATAATATAATACTGTCAACATGCTTCATGTATAAAGAAACAAATATTCTTTTAAAAAAAAGAAACATAGATATATATATGGAAAATTTTGAAATCTGTATTTAATACATGTCTTTCATCGAGAGAATATAAGAGCGTGGCTGTGAGCTTCCTGATGCCCTGGAGCTCTTTTAGCTCGGGCGCATTAGAATGTAAAAAAAAAAAAATAATAATAATTAAACAAAAATAA
>JAVFBY010075454.1:0-12439 GCA_034781015.1 Tonicella lineata
GCTCTGGTGCTTCATAGACTAAGGGCCAACAGGACCCTGATTTTACGTGGGTGTCTAGCAGTGTTATTCCAACACTTGTATAATAGTGCTTTAATGATACTCTTCATGAATCTCTACCAGAGTTGTCTGTCCTTGTCTCCCTACTTATACTCTGTCAACTACTGTTAAGTAGTCTGGATCAGTGTGAAGTTTCCTTTGCCTGTGAATTAACATTTGACCAAATTTCAGAAAAAACGCAGTCAGCCGGCAATGTTTCTGAAGTAAATAGTTCGCCTTTAAAATTGAATTGTTTGTACAAATTGTATGCTCTTCAAAGACAGTTTTAATCACAGAACAATTGCACATGTGAAAATGAATGATTAATTAGTTTTATAACATTGCTTTTTATTCACATGGAAATGTGTTGTACAAAAATCTTGTTAAATCTGAGGAGTTTACAGAGGCTAAAGGAGGGAGGTAAAGGATCGACAACTTTGACTCTTTGGGTAGTTGTCTTGTGTCTTGTCATTGTTTCCAGTGTCTTTATGTTGGAAAGGGAGGTAAAGTTGGACACTGTAGCCTCTTTTAGGACGTGATCGGCATTCGAAAGTGACACAACATGCATTTATAATGTCACATGCATTTTTCCTCTGTGATGCATTTACAATGTATATGAGTCACATTCGAATGCATTTCACATCATGAAGCCAGCTTCAGGGTCCAACTTACCTCCCTTGTCAACATACGAGTCCCCCACAGAGGTGTTTTGATTTACACCTTTGGCTGGCTCAGCATCATATGAGTAAAGTTGTTTTAACCTGTTGTTTTCGTACAACCCAAAGCCAAATCCAGGCCTCCAAGTTTTCCAGGCCTTAAAAATTTAAATCTTAAACCTCAGTCAGTCACATACATTTATTTTGTAACCATGCAAGCAAAATCGGTTCAATTAGACTTGTTTGTTAAATTTCAGGTAAAAAAAAAAATGTCGCCGTACCTGGTATTATAGCCTACTATCATCCATGAGGCAGCTGAAATACATTTAAATAGGATTTGTCACAAATGTTTTTATTTATTTTATTTTTTTGATACACCAACATTTGAGGTATTCATATCGCTATATTTATTAGAGTACAGATTTTTATCTTTTGAAAGAGGAGACAACTCTGAACAGGGCCTGGAAAGTTATATTGGGCCTGGAAATTATAACCGACTAAGCTTATGAACCCTGCAAAGCAAAAAAACAAACATTTAATGAAATGGGAAGACTTGACAGTTCCATTTTAGTTGTTATACATGTAAGTGTACCTACAAATTTGATCAATCCTTAATCACTCGGCACGTGACTGGTAAGGAAACTACAATCAAGAAAGAAGCTGACACATAGAAGAAAGATTTAAAATCATTCAGAATTATAAAAAAAGGATTGCAGGAATGTAATTAAATTTTAGGATTTGAGAAAGGCATCTTACATTTTACTTGCAGACTGTCAAATGCTGTATTTAATCAAGAGTCTATAGCTTTTTGCAAACAGATATTGAAATAAAGTTGACGGGATCCTTTCTACAAAAGCCAGGAAATTAAACCAAATTTTTATTATCATTTCTTAACTGGCCTGTATGTGGAGTAATGTTTGTTTTTTGTCATGTTATTAAATTCAAGAAGTTATTTTGCTATGAAAGCAGCGTGTGAATGTTGAAGCCATACTATAGATATTACTGAGTAAAACCAACTATGACCACACAAGGCGATGTAGTCTGAAACTGGTGAAGCAATTAACTTTGGCATAAAGTGAAGGCAATTTAGCAGTAAATTGGATTTTGGGGATCTTTTGACAAGCTCTCTGCACTGGATTGCTTTTGACTAAATGGGACAGTGTATAGAGTTGCGTCCTGTGGTAGCTTGCCAATCTCTCTCTGATTTGGACGAGTAACTTTGGGTGTAGGTGTCAGTGACATTAGCTGGTAGGGAATTGAATTGAGCTACTGGCGTGAGATGGGCTGCTAGGAAATCATCTAAAGAGGCCTCATAATTGGCACGGGCTGGACCCCTGGCCTTGTGCGACTCATGTAATAGATTTGTATAGGTACCACCGGGTGTACCACTGACTGGATGGTAGTGAGGGCTAGGACACGAGAGGTGGTTGACATCCCAGGCTTCCCCGATCTCTCTCTCTCAGCCAATCCAATTAGAGCTCACACAGGATAAATGGCCCTTAATTAACTGCTGCCTCGTCAAATAGCGTCTTTGGCCTCTGCCAATAGCCAGATTAACAGACTGAAACAGTATTTATGAAATCCATTGAGCAGCCACCATTGAGAGGGACAGGGTGTATTCAGACAGTATAGTGTGTGAAGTCAGAGTGTAGGAAGGAAATCTCACAGTGCTCAGTTGTCTGATGTTACAGAGAGAGGGCAGAACCAGGGGATATAATACAGACAAGCTCCCCTTAGTGTGAGCCACTACTCGGGCAGTTCAGTTTCACCGCCAGCTCCCTGACAGTCTTGATCTGTCTACAGCATGCTTTTTCTGGGTTAGCTAACCGTTCAACTCCATCACTTTCAGTTTGAAGCTGTCAGCAAGCTGCTGTTGTGTTTGATAAAAGCAGATACACCATACTCTAGTGGCCATATCTTAGGCTGATGTTTACTGGGCAATAACGCTTATTTATCACACGAGCACATGGTTTATTACATGAACTGATTGGTTGACACAGTTTTAATCATGGTCACTACACCAAAAGAAGGTAAGTCCATACATTTAGATTCTTTGTATGAACATTATTTTGGGGAATCATTGTCACAAACTTGTGCATGCCTTGATAACTTTTGCAAATGGTATTTGTATATCTTGAAACACATGTGATTTACAGATTTGAAGTTAAGTAGTTTTAAATTGGAGAAACATCTAAACTTCCTTACTGATTTGAGATATTTAGTGTATTCATCCTTCTTATCTGGGAGTTGAAATAACAGACGTGAGCCTTCATATAAATTTAGTGTTTGATACAAAACAGAAATATTTGGTATCCACTTGTAGGGATAAAAAGGGATGTTTTATGTCTGTGTTTTTCTTCATGTATGGCATCTCTATTGTACTAGGGATATTTGACTATTCTACAAACCTTGCCTCTGCTGTAGGTGGCATATCATTAATTACTGAGCTAATAACATATCCGTTGTTATATATACAACTTTTTATCATTTAATATAATCATTGGGCATAGTTAGTGAGTTGGTTGTTTGTTTTTTGGTGGCTCATTTCGAGATGTTTATTTCCTCTATTTAGACAGTTGGCATTCCATTATCCCACTGTATATAAAGTTATGTGTGGTGTGTGTTCAGATGTGATATGTCTATGGTACATAGTTGTTTTCACTATTTTAACTACATGCTATTTGATCTTGTAGACAGACAGAACTTAATACATTAAATGTGGGCAGAGTGTAACAGGATAGTTATAATAGAAAAGACTGGCTGCCATTGAGAACTTGTTTTTCATGTACGTGAGCGAAGATTTAAGTGAATTTATATTTGCAAAGTTGTTCAGGCGCGGCATTAACAATTTTCTCATTAATTTCAGATTTTGACATCTAAATAGACTTTTTAGGAAGTCTCCGTGATTATTTTGCACCTGTCTTTTATATATCTTCACACCTATGTTAGGCTAATTGAGTAAGGGCTGAATACCTTCTGTATAGTGGTTTGATTCAGCCTGGGAACATTGTGTTGTTGTTGTTCAGCTGACACACACTTCATACCAAGACACTCATAAATCAAAGTTTATTGAATAGTAGTAGATTGTGGCACTATACCAAATTAGGCCCGCTTCAATTTCCACACCCTTCCAGTCTGTTTATTGCGCCCCTTGTCACTTGATGAAATTTATCTGTTAGGCCGTGCTGTAAGGCTAGCTATAAGCACAGATGGTCTTAGCATACACGCAGTAATTTTGTGGAAAGCCCATACTGATATTGCACAAGTCCAATCATCAAATTGATCATTTTTTGTTTATTACTTTTAAGGAAAAATGTAATAAACCAGTATATTATTAAATCTTTTAAGAATTATAGAATATAGATTTGTTAATTGCCGCGGCCTACCTTACATGCATTCATGATCATGCTTTTGTCCACTTCTAATTTGAGTTTTTAATCTATACAAATGTGCTATTTTTTAATATATTTAATTTTGCTTTTCATTCATTCTACCTAACATGTATTAATCTATCTTTCAATCACGTTTTCTTTTTCTCTATCTTTTCTCTCTTTCATTTCCCCCCCACGTTAACCTAGTGCCGTGTTATTGTGGCCGGTTCCATGCTGTCTGAATTGAGTGGAGCTTCGATACTGAGGGTTTTTCTCCTGTTTGCCGAGCCAGTCCCTTATTACTCTGAACTTGTAAGGAATTTCATTTCCTTCCTCTCTTTAATTGGATGGAGTATAATTATTAATTTAGTGCACTGGGGAGGGTTTGATTGAAGTATAAGCCAGGCTTGTATTGGGATTACTGGAGAGAAAATCCCATCTGCTGGAGAAAGGGTCAATTTTTCATTATTAAGCTTGGTGAACGCCTTAAAGAAGACTTTGAAATTAGTTTGCCTATTTCTATAATCTCCTCTCCGAGTGACCTTAATTGAAATTGCATCATGTAATATATATCCATTATTTTCTATTGATCGCCAGAGTTGCAATCATTCCTGTTGGACCAGCCAATGGAAAATAACCAATTAATGAAAGAGTATTAGCTTTCCTACTTAATAGTTTATTAAAAACACAGCCCATTAATAATTAATTTCTGTTTGTTGCTGGCAACTCAGTAATTGAAGCGTTATTGCCAGATTAGTTTTTTCCTCTGTTCGTTTCTCTAGTCTGGAATTAAGACTCCACTCTCTGGCCGGACTTTATGATTAGATTGGGGGGTGAATATCTAGACCTCTTATTCCCCGTGGACCTCTCCCAGTGTTTAATCACGAAATAGTGCCCAATTGAACTTGTTTTTGGAGGTTGTGATGAGATTAATTTGCAGGAAGGGCGCCCATAGACATGTATGTAGTACTTTTAATCAAGCTCACCCTAACATGCCTAAAGAAGGATGTATGTTAATTTGAGGTGGTTAAATTGGATCCACTCTTTGATTCTGTACATTAAAGTGCGCTCTATATATTTAGATGTAGGCCTAGACAATTTGTCTGAATTGCTGAGCTCTGTTCTTTGCATCAACATAAAGCTTTATTTTTTTAAAAACAAAATAAATGTCTGACTTTTGTCGACAGCCTTAAATTAACCCTGTTCTAATAAGATTTAAGGAAGCCTACATGTAATATACATGTTTATAAAGCCTAATCACTGTTCTAATTAGATTTAGGGAAGCCTATATACATGTACATGAACTGTATACATCTTTTAAAGCCTGGTTCCTGTAGTGGAAAGCTTCTTGATGCCCTGGTGCCTGCAGAGCTAAGGGACATGTGGAAGTCTTTTTGGTTATGATGTCCTGTCCTTGCTTCATCCTGGTCCTTTCCTCGTTACCTTGTTGTTGTCAGTGTTGTCAAGGATGGTTTCCTCTACCCAGCTGCATTCGACTGGCACGCCATCATAAATACTCGAGAGCAAGGGGTTAAACACCAAGCAATCAATCAATCTTTGATCAAGTGAGATAATATCCTTCAAAAGTATCCAAAATGCTCACAATATTGTTGAGAATTCTAACAATTTATCAACGAATAATACAACATACAGAATTTTAAATCCTCATGTTGTATTTTCATGGTTTCTTAGGAAATTCCTAACTATTGAAACTATTGATAGTTTTATCAATTATTGAGATCGGTATTTTTTTTTAAAAACTATTATTGCAATAGTTGGCGATAGACTATTGTTGGACCAATAAACTATCGATAGTCGACTATTGCAGAAGCAACTATTGTGATAAATCGATAGTTTGATGCATTGGTACACCCCTAATTGTTGGTAATATGGGTTTGATTGACTTAAGTAGATTATCAAAGAAAATTCCTGTAAAATGCTTTTGTTTATGACTTTATTGTTCTCCTGTTGATCGTATAATAAAAGCTGAAATTTCAAAGTGAAGATAATGTTTTTCAGAATGACACTAGATAGGCCTGTGTATTATTATGTTGAACTTTACATTAGAACAAAAGGTTTATGTTCTATATTCACCATCATTATATGAGTGTCCCAAGTTTGTTTATTGTAATTTATTATTCACATTATTACAATTATGTAAATGTGTATATAGTTTTGTACATTAACCCCCCATTAGCCTCAATGGCGTTAATGGAGGCTGTTTCATGCTGCAGTAATGTAAGCTTGTATAAAATATTTATAAGACTAAAAGCATTAGCTCTTTGAATTTGTTTATAATTCTAGAAGAGTAGAACCTACATTGTATGAAGTTTACAAAGTATTTGTCCTGCATGGGAAATTGTCTCTAGCTTGCCAGTGTATAATGTTTTTGTTTTCTTCTGCTACAAGGTACTTTAAATATATATTATACCAAATAATTTCAAAATAAAAGGGTGAGATTTACCGTTAAAAAATGTTAAACAGTTCTAGAGTAAATTTAGTTGTAAAGCACAAGAATAAAATATCTGGAATTTTTTTTTACGTTTGAAAGTCTTTAAAAAAGTTCAAATAAGTACAGAATTTACTTTACTTAGCTCAACTTTTCGTTCGCACATTAGAGTAGAGGAAAAAGTGGTGGGAAGTGGAGATTTTCTGGCTGTAAATGTAAGCTGGGTGATTTAGAAACTCATTAGAGGGACAAGTGGATAAAGTAGTAATCCAAACCTGGCCACTAATGGCCTATTATTGACTGCTGTGAAAGGCCCTCTGATTGCTAACTCATGTTTGTTGTGGCGGTAAAGGGAGAAAACCCTTACTGGCCTGACACCAACCTCTGTGGTAACTGGTAACCAGTACCTTACTTAGCCTTCAACCAAAGAGCTTTACCATGTCAAATATAGACATTTGAAAGGCAGTTGATTGGATTTATGTGACCCAAAAGACCCATCTCACCAAATAAATGTGCACTGAAAAGCACAATATATGTAAATATTATTTTTGGTCTCAATAATATATCCTGTTGAGTGTAATACATACAATCTGAAACATCGAGTCAAAATGAAGTTATTGTTTGTTTAAATAATAATAATTGTCAGTTATTCTAAACTTGTTAATGGAAGTATAATGAAAGACAAACTTATTACACCTCATTTGTCAAAGGACACATAAACTGTATGTCTTAAGTTTGATTCATAGTAATGCTTGTCTGTTATATTCTTTGTTTGTATAACCATTTAGTTCATTGTAGTTTCAGTTTATCTGTTTTGTAATTCTTCTTTGGATCATGTGATCTCATTTTAACAATGAATGTTCGACTCATGTGACCTCTTCTGACGAAGGAGAGACAGTAGGCCTATAGAAGGAAGCTAAACTGCAATAATTTCTATGTTTCTACGCTGAGTTGATTATCAATAATATATTTCTTTCATTTGATTTGAGGGCCTGTTTTGAACTCATACATGTGTGCTGCCAGCATACAATAATATTCCCTCTAACTTATATCATCTAACTAAAAACTGCTAATTAAGGTGAATGCAATGAAGTAGTTTTTGTGCTGTTCAGACATACATGTAGTATTCGTATTCAAACATTAATGGTATTTTTGTTATTTAGGGGCAACATTTTTGTAGTTAGATCAGATTCTACATGTAGTTCAGACATTTTGTTTTAGACTGAGCCCAGGACATGAATGGAACCAAAGACCCTCAGAGTCAGGCAAAAAAATCACCAGCAATAAACTGCATATATTATAGCATTGCAATTTGTCAGTTTACAGAAAAATATACATGTAGCATGGGTTTAGCCAGAAATCAAAAGTATGGTGTTCATAATCTTAGGTCATTTTCCTTTACTTTTTAAGTAACTGGGTGTCTAATTTTCACAAATATCCTATCGCCTGCATGATAAAGTTTCTTAAAACAGGGTGTCTATATGAGGCAATTGTTCATTTCAGGGTGTCCAAAGGATGGGTGGACACCTATCTGCCTAAGCCCTTGATATATAGGGAATTTGCCCCCTTTGCCATTACATGTCCTCAAAGTTGAAGAAAAATATTCTGAAGATGCACTGTAATCTGAAAGGAAAAAGGCATACAATTAGTTGCTACTATTTTTTTTTTAAAGAACAATTGCAGCATGTGTATCATGTGGAATATACTTATAATGATATATATATTTTTATAAATGCAGAGAAAGAAAATGAGACATGATATATATATGTATACATGTATATTGGTTTTACAGATTATTATCACATATTAACTTATTAGCCTCAAGTAAATGTTTATAACATATTAAATATCCAATATTTTTGTTCTAAGTATCAAATTAAACTAGAGAATTCTTCATTGATGTAGAAAATAATATGTGTATTAGTAGATTCAATATGTAATAAAAAACCAATATTTGAAATTAAAATTTGTAAAATGTATATATATTTAGCCGTTCTGTTAATGGAATATTATGAGAAGATACGTGTAACAAGATCCTATATGTGAAAATGGAATTGGATTAATGTAACGTGGCCTCCTCCACTCTGCAGTCTTCATTTTTATATTTTATAAACTCTAGTATGCTTTGAAACTAAGTTGTTTTGGTGTGAGAAGACATCAGATTGTGGGGATATATTTCTGTTTTGTCTAAGACGGATTATAATCTTGAAGTGCAGGTCTAGGTCCTTGTGTCAAACACTGGCTTTAGAGATATCACATAAAGATCCTGGTTTCAAGTGGCTGACTGAGGGGCTACATGTACCAGAGAGGGGGTGATGTCTTACCGGATTTGTATGGATTAAAGTACAGAAGGGACGTGTATCATGGGTGGATATTCAAGGGGGAGCACGGCTTCATGCAATGGTATGCGTACAGGAACTTGGTAAATTAGCCAGGCACATATCCGGGGTATTTTTATAATTGTTAACAAGATTTCTGTCTTGGCCTATCAATTACTGACTTCAAAAGTCTCCTGCTAGGCGTGTAAAAAGAAAACTAAGAAAGAGATTGGATCTGTGAAAACAACGAGTACAGATGGTGAGAAATAACTGACATTTGTCTTAGTGTATTTGTAGGCTATAGGCTAGATCTGATAAGGGATGCATTGTGTTTTACTTTAGATCTGCTCTGCCCAGAGTGAGACCTCAAGGCAGGAAGGTTGTGTGAGGTATGGGTTAACGGAACTCCCTACTCCCTACACCACTACTCCCTACACCACGGGACTTGAACAGGCTTTTTAAACCTTGAAAAAATAATAAATTGTATAAAATATGTAATTATAGCTTTCGTTCCTGAAACAAACTTTAAAAGGGAATAAAAATAATTCTTAATTCATACTGCTTTTTAATAGTATTTTTCTATGTACACTTTTTTATCACTAAAGTTTAATTTGCGGACTAATTTAAATTTAAGAATTAATATCAGTTCAAAATGTTTATTAAAGTGATCAGAAAATGTATATACATGTGTTCTGTCACATTTTAATGAAAGTACATTGAACAGAGAAAGAAATTTGTTTTTGTTTTATTAAAACGGCATTTGGCATTTGACACTGTTGTTAACTAACCTAATTACTATCAGTTTACATGAAGTTTGCTCTGGGGTGAATGTATTTACTGGCCCATGTTTTAACAGACTTAGTCAATATTGTTTAGGCCCCATCCACCAGGGTTGTGTAAATATCCCAAATAGTTGGCCATTTTTGTTCAGACCTTATCGTACATCAATTAAAGATCCAATATAATTTTACTTTTCTTGACACGGGGATAACATACTTACCAAAAAAAAAAGTGTCAGTTAACACCAATATCTGATCGTAATAGCCAAAGTTACCTCATAGTAGGTCTGCTGCGACTTGAAGTCATCGATACATTGAAGGAGGATCAGCTGTCAAACATACTTACCACTTAGCCATTACACGGGCCCCATCAATGACTTAATAAGAATGATGACTGTGTCCAGTTTGGGTGAAGTTAACGCTGTCTTCCCTACAGAGCTAATGTCATTAATACCAGCCTTAATTTCTAAATACCTCCTAAACAAGTTAACAATAATGCAGGAGTGGCCTAGCAGTAGTCTTGGCTTCTTTAAATAATTAGTGTGCTTAAATTAGTAATATGAGGGAGTTACACAAGGTGACTTCATGTCAAGAAATCTGTTCATATCTGTTTCTCAATTGCGATTATTATAAGACTAACAGTATAATTAAAACTCTGTAAATATCTACAACAACAAGGGTGCTAATGTGTATCCTTGTGGCACCCTGTCTTCCTGTAGATAATTCACCCTATGTGAAATCCTTGACACTTCATTAAAACTTTCCTGGGGCATTTCCTCCAGTAAACTAGCTTTGAACATCTGGACAATCTTCCTGCAAAGGTTAACTGTTTCTGTTTCCCTGGATCCACCAGACATTACCATTATTCCTCAACCTGAATGTATTGAAAGCAAAAATTAGGGTGTCACTATTAAAAGTTTTGATATGAATTATATGGATATCTTATAATTAACTGATAGGTTTGAAACATAATTTTTGTGTTAACTAATAAAAAAAATGGCTTAAGTTTTGTCTTTATAATTCTTTGTGAATCTATACTTATGAATTATATGGATGTCTTATTAAACTGAATCAACTAAAAGCTTTGAAACATATGTTTTGTGTTCACTAATAAAAAAAAAGGTTTAATTAAGATTTTATTAAAAGTTGATTCTGAATTTACCCCCCAAAAAATAGAAATTGTATAGATATAGAATCTATTTTTTTCAATCTGAATGATGGTAGTTCAAGAATATCATGTTTATTAATTACCAAAGGTATGTTTTCTGGTAATTTTATTATGATTGAGATGCGGTTTTAGCTTGTTTTCTATTTATTAATGTTGAAAACTTTTCTTGTAAATTAGTAACCCTAGACAAGTTATATGTTTAATTATGCATGTATATTTACTCAGAGACTGTGGCACTTTTATATTTTATAAATATAAGTGAATGTATTCATGCTCCAAGCTGATATCATTATGCATACACCATTAAACCTTTTCTTAAGTTCTAATCATCATATGATATGTCATTAGTTTTTCATTAGTATTTGTTAGTTTTTCACAGTGGGAGAGCAATCTATTTATAATTTGTGTTGGCGTTCATTAAGCTTAGACAACATTATTGTTCCGTTCGAGGACTCATACAAGACTTGTTAAAACATGGCTTGTTGGGTTTTTTAATGGACATGTTTTTGACTGTGATCCGAGACCACCCATTCACAGGCTATTAGTCTTCCTAGCTTATAGCCTCTGACACAACACTGAGTAATAGTAAATGCTCTGTTATGTTCAATTAATTGCAACCCATGCCTTTATGATCCTGCCATTGTTCCTAAAGCTGTATTAGTTTGTTTTGTTTATAACAGCAAGAGAGAATTAGTAATTGAAATAGACCAAGTGCTGGCCTTGATTATCCCCTATTGTGATGTTATAACAACACTATCCACTATTAGTCCACAATAGTCAATAGGGATCTATATGCGCTGGCAATATAAGCCATGCTCTAAAGAGTAAGTAATACATTGTAGTCAGTTGTTAGACCCAGATTAGACTGTTCATTCTGCATATTAACAGATTAAGAGAAAGCCAGTAATCACTTGTCAATGATCTGCCATTAGAAAGCCCACATGGAGCTGTTACGACCACAATAGCTGTATAAATAGTTTTGAAATTGGTCACAGCTCATGTTTTATAAGCAGAACGTGAAAGGAGAAAGGTTGAACATTTTATAAGAGAAATAATTGTGTGTGATTCCCTTTAATAACTCTTAAGCCATTTACTGGGCATATCATTTCCACTGGTTCATACTGATATACATGTACTATACAAGATGGAATCCAAAGAATCAAGTAAGTCACACTCTGAACTAAATCTGAAGGGAAAGTTTTGTTTCAATTTGTGAATTTTTTATAACATATATATAGAAGACATAGCTTATGGATTCCAACTTGTTTATTGGAATCCATAAAGTTATGTCTATCAACTCAAGTTCTAAAGTGACGCTTAAAGAATTTAACAGATATATAGCCAAGTTACTGTAATAAACATACAGGGTACCGTATGCATGATTTAATATACATGTACATCTTGATTTTTTGGGCGATTATTTTTGGCCCTCATCTGGTTAAATTGTCATGTCAATTTCAGTTTTATAGTCTGTTAAAGGACAAGTCCAGCCTTTTTCAACCTAAACTTATTATTTTAAACATTTATTTTGTATGGCATTAAAGCCTGTCACATTGGGAAATGATAAAGCATAACCTTTAATTTGCTAATTTAAAAAGAAGAAGTGACGTCAAAAATCCCTTATAAACCAGGTCTCTTCTATACCCGTCTAGTCGTGAATGC
>JAVFBY010075565.1:0-19768 GCA_034781015.1 Tonicella lineata
AACTTTGATACCACTTAAAATCTTTGCGATCTGAATTTAGTGAAAAAGCTAATTTTGAGGGCCTATGTATCTTTAATTATAAGTTTCAAAAGTGCAGTACCAACTTAAATACGATTACAAGCGATACTAGATTTTAAAATCTTGCTAACATTGAAATATTGCGATAGATTGGCTTTATGTGTTCCTAGAGATTCGATAAAGCTGGGGACACACTACGAGAATTTCCTTTGCAGGTGATTTGGCCGAATATTTGCTGCCGAATTTATTGTGGCGACTGGGTGGACACATTAGGCGAATTCTAAGCCGATTGGTTCTTACATGCTTAATGTGCTGCGAATGCATTCGGCCGACTGCCAGCGACACTCGCAGCACTGGACACACTTGGCGAATTTTAAGGCGATTAGAATTCGCTCTAAAATTGGTATCAACATTCGCTTATATAGTGTGTCGACCCTTTAAGGACATCGCAATAGGCGAGGATCCAGAGGCAGCTAAGGCCCCGGAAGCTCCACGGATTCTAGTTTGCTGTAGATGCATTCTGAGCGGTTATCTGGCAATACATCGGCATATATTATGTCACTGATATTCCAAACTGCATGAGTTTCCTTTTGAGTAATTTTCTGCCAATACTACGACACATTGTGTCTATGGTTTTACACATCAAACTTAGCATCTTTCTTTCTCTATATTTATAAAATTGTCATCAAATGCCATGCTTGTACTCTATTCTCATATCTTATATGGGTTGTGCATAGTATTATATGGGGAAATCCTTCCCATATAGTATTACAGTTCACAATGCTTGGTTTTGTTTACTGTTTGAAAATACACCGCCTGAGCACGACGTTAATCACCAAGGAATCAATCAATCAACCAATCGAGATGTATTATTTAGCAGTACACACATAGTATTTTTAGCTGAGGTTTAGAAGGCTAATTTACCGTCAACATAGGGAATGGAGTAAATAATTAATTATTGATTAAACTTTACATTACTTCTTTAAGTTTAATGTACTGAGATGACAATAGTTTAACCAAGTAACAAAGCTTCATCTGCTATCTACAGAATATGGTAAATGGCACAAGACCTACACACGTAATTTGTTCGCAACATTCATAAGTAACACAACCTGCTTGATATTCTCTGAGGCAAATTGTATCAAGCTTCTATCATTGTCACTTTTACTTAACACATCAATTCATCACTCAGCAAACAAAAAGATATATGTAAGGGTGCTATATATTTTCTCGTACGGAAACATTTTGAGTGATTCTCATTTACAGTCACAAAAACTGAATCATCGCCAGTCAAATCACTGTATGCTGTTGCATGGTATATCATAGAAGGGATGCAACTATACGCATGAGAGAAGAAAAAGGTGAAAGGCATTTTAAAAAGGTGGTTCTTAAATCATTTCATACCTGACTCAGTAAATTACATATGGGAGCCATAAGAAAGACACATCTGTAGCAGACTGTGCTGCTAATTGCTGGACGCACGCAATGATTTAACCACATCACGAAACGCTGTTTTTATATCATATACAATGAGTGTACGACCACAATTAATCTGGTTGGAAACACGGCATTAACATATAAAATGTAGGTTTGTAGAACAACTATTCAGTGAGAAAGCGATAAGATAGTTGTACTTTTTGGAAGTTCGAGTGAGGAAACCTCTACTAATATAAATGCTAGATTTAAAGAAGAGTTTTTAAAAAATGTGTTGCAAACAGACATCATTGGAATTGTATTCAACATTGTTCATCGTTTCAGTTTTCTGTTTAGATGACTCTTCTGGAATGGCAATCGTATAATCGGTAAATCGGGTCTAGAAAAAAAATTGGTTATTTGTGTTAACCGTCCGACAGGCCAATTTAACATTACATATAAAAGTAATGGAGAAATACTGTGCCTGGTTCAATGCTGTATATGTCAGTGGTAAATGTAAGTAATGCATACTGTTGAAGTAGAATGTGGTTATTGAATGTTACTGAACATGTATTATGTATAGATTGTATCATGTATCAAACAACAACCATTCCGCCAGCACTTAACCGTTGTCGTTTTAACAGACATATAGAGCAAAGGTAATTAATGTCGTATAACCACATGGATCAGTCTTTGTTTGTTTGTGTTTATTGTCATTTTATGACGAATTTACATTGCCGATGTTTGTTGTGGAATATTGAGAAGAAACCAGTCCACGGGTAAAAGCGAGCCCGACGTCTCCGACGTCCAACGGAAACATCCTTTTTGGCGCAGGTCGACAGACAGCCTGTCCAACGCGAAATCAACTGAGCCACTGTGTCAACCTCACAGGGAATAGCAATACTCATGAGATTGTTGCAGTCTGTAGATTCTATGTTTGCCTTCTTATGTTTATGGTAACATAGTTATGGTGATAAAAAGTCATATATTTTTTATTTCATTGATATTTGTAACGATTACGCCAAGCAGTAATTATTGCAAGTGTTGCACAGTTGGCGACAATCTCTTCCAGAGTTGCAGTTCATCTCTCCCTCCTTCATAATCTGTAAACGCCCTTGGCGTTTTTTTTAGAATCTTGCGAAACGTAAAGGCCATGTTTAAAAGTAGTTAATCATTTCTTTTCGTAGAAAAAATTGTTTTCCTATTATCAATTTTAAAGGCGAATATTTACTTCCGTTGCAACTTTTTCTGGAATTTTTCTGTAAATCGGTCAAATATTAATTATCAGGCAATTCCATATTGATGGGGACTACATCCCTATCCGTTGACAGGATCTAAATAAGGGGGCACGAATGGCAACTCTGGTAGAGATTGTGTCGGCGAATGTAGACTTTATTTTGCAAAACATGGAATAAATGAAGGATTCCCTTTTACGATTTACGCAATAAATATAAAGTAAACGTTTCAGTCTTTTAAAAAACACAAAGTACGTGCATGACGACGTTCGAATTTTTTTGAGCCTATACAGTCATTAGGTGTAGAAAATCAAAAGAAAAAGCAAAAATAAGCATTATTTATAACTGGGTCACAAAACTAGAAAACCAAGCTATTCTGAAAAATTTAAACGATAATTTAATGATGGACCTCGAAGGTCAACATTTTTTATTTTTTTAATATTTGCATTTTGTGAAAAAAAAATATATAAAATTTCCGGTTAGAAGTCATTTAATTTTAAGTTTGAAAATGTTGATTCGCTTTTTGCAAGTGTACAGCTGGATAGGTTTTGCCCCATTTCTAGCATTTTATTTTTTGTCTAAATTTTTTTTTTCACTTCTGTTTTCTCGGAATAACTTTGGCCTACACTTATGACATTCGGCATGCTTATTAGTGACATATTAATCTAGTAAACTACATCTAATATGTTTTTGTTTGTTTTGCTTAGTTCTCTTGTTGTCGCAATTTTCCTCAAATTAGTTAATAAAAAATTTGATAACGTTTACTAAATCATTAGGCCACCAATAATAACCATGCCAGATTCCACGCGAGTGGCTCAAAGGGTTTTCGAGAAAACAAATTTAAAAAATTAAATTTCGACAAAAAAATTAAGTGCTAGAAATGGGGCAAAACCCACCCATTGCAAACAAATGAATAAAAATGTCCAAACATAAAATAAGATGACTTTTTTCTGGAATGTTAATATAATTTTGTCACAAAATGCAGGACACAAAAGAGAATGTTTTAAAAAACAAATTAAAAAACAAATGTTATTTTTTTACCCCCTTCAAGATTAATAAATGACCGAAAATAAATGCCATTTTACCCATATACAGGTATCTGGGCACGAGTTATATTCGTTACTGATTGGTCGTCTACACGTCTCTGAATATAATGAACCCCAGGTTGTCTCAGTCGCGACTTGTTGGGAAGCTATACCAGAAAAGTACATGGAGACAGTCAGAAGATTCGAAAGCTAATTGAACTACCGTCATGGTAAACTGGTAAATAATCAATGAACAGAACTAGCTTAACACCTACTGCTACCTGGTAATATGTGAGATGACTGATATAAGAAATGTATGGCTAGTCTGACCACCTTATAGTCCTCTAGGGATTAATACAAAACTGCAAAACATTAAGTTTCCTTTCTATTTGTCACCGCTGTTTGAAATTTTGTCGTAAAAAATATTCATCAAAGTTATTAAAGAATCTTCCAATTTAAATATTTATATCGGGTCTTCCCTGGGATAAAGGTCAATATCTCCACTTCATGAATTTGAAATAATAAAAAAAACACATGTGTTGAGTGCTGTTTTGTCTTCCTGTTTTAAGGATACGTGAACAATAACATTGTGAGTATAACCTAAATTTATAACTTATGAAACGTCAACTTAAGTTTGTTTGTCATTTATCTGGTAAGTTTAGCTCACTTTTTGGCATTATAGAAGCAAATGTTATACAATCTAGTGTAATTTGTGTCAGGTTTGCCAAAGAAACAATTATGTAACCTGGTTACGTAACGAATTTCATTTCCATGTCTCGCAATTCCAGCCAGGTAGCATTGGTTATTCCATGGTGAGCCGTGTTTGATATCTGATACCTCGTTTACGCTGGAAGGGTATTATTATTTTCATGGCCAGTTATAAGATCCCCTACAAGCCTGATCAAATGGACTCCAGCGCTCTAAAATCCCACTATAGCCAAGAAATAGACTTACGTTTGCTGTCGTCCTATAGAATTTTTCTCTCATTACTGATTGATTGATTGATTAATTTATTGATTGGTTTTTAACGCCATGCTCAGGGGTATTTCACCTAATTCGCCTACAGTGGGTGGACAAAACCATCCTTGACATCCGACGCAACAGTAAAGGCAAGACAGTGCGAAAAAAAATGACACCACAAAAAAGCGGATTTCTGATGCTCCCGCCAACCACCCGCCATCGATTATTGAACGAATTTGAAGTATTTTACGTGCAGGCTGCCTGTAACGACTCATACCTTGCGTCGTTACACCTCCTGACGGTGTAGATACCGTGTATTAAGACACTCTGTTGGAATACACTTGATTTTTTTTTTCTTTTTGATTGATCTATATTTGATACACGCTCTAGTGCGTTAGTGATATTGTTTGACCTACATTTGAGCGATACATTTTTTCTTTGCTTGAAAACATGAAAGATTTTTGTCACGAAGTGGATCTATTTTTACGTTGGTTATACTTAATCCACATTTATACCCATTAAGGGGTGTTTCTATACGCGAATTGTCTTTATCGCTGTTTAATAAATTGCAGTAACCAGATGAAGTTGAACAGTTGTTCTAAAAACTGGAGTAGGTACACGTGATATATACCTTTTATTTTTACCAATCCAATGAGCTGTGAACATTTGAAAATTGATATCAACAATTATGGTTGGTTTCTTATACCAATAATATATTTCAGGTAGTCATGATCACAATTAAACCGTATACTAATAATATCCATTTTTTCTCTTATTTTTTTTTTCTCCTGAACTCGCATTAAATGAATGGTCGAACTTTCTGGGTAATTTTGCTATATGAAATATACTACAAATCCTAATAGTTTATAGCGTTCAGATATTAAGGTGAGAATACCCATCATTACATTCTGAATATTTCCTTGTTATTTCTCCCTATAGGGTTGCAGCAGGGGAAATCTTACAACGCTGAGTACATCTGGTATTAGATGAGCCTTCATGAGATCAAAAGCAAAATCAATTTAAAAAATTGTTTAGGTTTTATGAGAAAAAAAAAACCTTCAAGTAGCTTCAAAGAAGAATCAAAATCAGTAAAAACGTATAAGACAGATATGTCTTAAAGAGCCAAATTACTTTAATTCAATTATATGTTATTAGGCAATTATTGTTCTTGAGGGTCTTGAAAAATCGATACTTCTTCACGACTGTAGCCATTTACAATGTGAACTCTCAGTTTGCTTTCAACACACTGTGAGACTTCCATGGATATGCCGCCGTTCATTAGCATGTGAAACGTTCTTGATTAAACAGGAATGTAAAATAAAAGTCGAATAGTACATGTAGATTTGTTATATGCACGTGGTTCGCTAGAGGGTCATACGTGTTGCCTCGTGGTGATAAGAAGACAGAAAGGGGATGTGTTAAAGATATCGAGTCTTGGCATACCAGACATATAAATATGACCTGGTAATGATATCTGCTCTTGGTTGACAGGATATCAAGAAAGATTACATGGAAAAGTGATTTGTTTTGGACTGTCAGGCATTAAGAGGGATAAGCTGTAATATCATGTCTCATAAATGAATAATATGATTGGTTGTGAATATGTGTGTATATTAAACTAGAAAGTTATGATATATTTAAATAATAGCCGGTCAGAAGTATATGTCACGTTCACTAAATGGACTGTCTAATACCGGTACGACTTAAGGCTTTTATTGCAGAATTTATAACTTGGATAAAATCTGCAATAAAAAAAGCCCTTTTCTGTGTGTCCCACAGTATCAGCAGCATTCCTTGGGTTGGTCATTGTTCAACATCACTACGAGATAAACAGCGATCTTAGCTCCAGAAACAAAAGTAACGACAATAAGACAGATTTTTGTACAAGGCGATGGAACTATCTTATATTGATATGAGGAACAATGGAGGACTTATTTAAAACTAGCCAACAGAAGAAATATCATGTATCTAGTAGAGGAAGTGTTTACTTATTCTTTAGAATAACACAAAACAATACTTACAATAAAATCCAGTTTGCTCAAGTTACAGCGAGTATTAGATTGTCCGACCACAGAGAACCTAAATGGTAGAATGCCATTAATCGTCATCTGGGATTCAGCTGACAAAATCATCTTAGGAAAAGATATCAGCGTTTAAAGACACTAGTAGTATTTATTAGCGTATACCTGTTTTATAAAGAAACATTCCTGACAAGTGTCTGGCAGACAAAGTGTTTACCTATTCTTTACAATTGCATATAGCAGCATACAGAATAACGTCAGCTCACTGTAAAGCGCTTGTAAGTTTTTTTAGACGGCAGAGAAAATAAATCATAATAGAAAGCCTATAAAAGCCTCAACTTATGATAATGAAAAAATCATAATTTGAAACGATTAACAGATATCGTTACAGGGATATAGCTATATTGATGTCTGCTCAGCCTGTAACAGGCACTGTTATCAGGTCATCTGTATTGGTGTTTGGACAACAAAGTATGAATAGACCAAACATTGCCATATTTAATTCTTAACAATTTTATTTCTGTCTATTTTTTTGCAAATTTGTGATGAGATTTGTATTTTTTAATTAAGCTGTTTTAATATTTTGCATTTAAAAATTCATTTAATTTATTTAAATTTTATTTTTATAAAATTGGTCGCATTTTATCTTTTTAGTAATTGAATGCGTTGACTATTTTTTTAAATTATTATTGCATATTTATTATTCCATATTTATTATTCCATATTCCATTATATTAAATATGGAAACAAAATCAAATACCTTTCAACATGTGACAGAACGGTAAGAGAGTAGTGAGAGTCATTACTTACATTGTATAAATTACGTACATTCTGTGTCTAAAACACTCAAAAACATTTTTTTTAAAACAGATATCTATCAAATAGTTGGATAGTTTAAGAACTTGATGAATGCATTCAACATCAGTAAAAACAAGTGAACAATATGTTTACACAACATGATGATTGAGCCATTCTACAAACATATTATGCAACAACTATAAGCCTATCTAAAAGAGCAGAAACTGAGATAATCCGTTTTGGAGCATAGAAGTTGAATTGATCAGACTTGTAGAGGATCGTATTTCTGACCATGAGCAATAATACTGATATCGATCTTACAGCTTAATACCAATCAGACATCTGTCATATCAACGAGGTTTCAAATATCAAAGAGAGCTAACAATGACTGACCCACAGATACATCACTTGGTAAAGTGAAGCATGAAAAACATCAAGTAGCCAGGTAACATTGACCATTGCTGTGTTCAGCAAACCTAACATAAACTACATTGTATTCGGTTCTTCAATGCATAGAGATTATCGGATTTTTCCAGTCAACTGGCCGGGATACTCAACTCAACCTGAAGGTTTATAAGTTAAAAACTAGGCTATGTCTATACATTTGCAACTACAATTAATCTCTTAGTCAATAGTAGAGAAAAACAAAGCATCTCCCAAAGAGATTGTTATTTGTCTGTATTTGCTTTACCGTTGCTGGTAGGGTAATCATTGAGAGGATAACAAAGGACATACAATATTTGCACTTTAATACCAATCGTCCCTAGACTAACTCATGGTGGCCAGACGAACCATTGTGCTTATATCAGTCATCTTAGTTATAACCAGAAGGGTGTTTAACACGTCAAGCGTCCACCAAGGCTCGTTTTAATGGAATGGGGTAGTATATTTAATAAAAATGAGCGCTATCTGGTGCTCGGTCTGTTGAAAGCCTCTGGTATCACTATATATCAAATCAGCTTCATTAATGATTTACCATTTTAACAGGGCGACTGTTCAATTAACCTTCTAATCTGCTTACACTTGTCCTTCAATAGTTTTCAGGAACAGCTCTGCTTAACAATCAATCTTGACCAGCTGTTGGTGTTCACTCATAAACCTTTTGGCAACCAACCAGCATAACAAGGATCAAACGTTAAGGGACGTGGATTTACGGTCATTTGATGTGTAATTTAATTATTATTTTACAAGTTGTGGATATCAAGTTGTAGATACGTTGAATACTTAAATTGCCCTAAATGTTGTCATGCTTATTTATGCTATTTTCTTTCTACAGCTCAAAATGGTCCAGACTGGAAAACATCAGAACTTCATAGTGTATGCTCGTCATGTTAAAAAAAACTAAAGCTTTAAAAGATAGTCATTGTATCGAATAATACCTTCATTTATGTCAACCTATTGGTAAATATATTTTATGACTTATGTCTAATCTATAACTTATTAAATGTTTTTAGATAGAACAAGTCACAAGCTTCATATATTTTTATAAATGCAGAGAAAGAAAATGTGACATGCCTCCACCGGGAATGGAAATATATAATGTCATAATATTGACATTTAGCTTGTGACTTGTTCTTTGTTAAAACCGTAAGTATATAAGTTGCTTATTTGACTTTCTTAGCGTGTTATGGAGACTAACACGGCTCCACATATTTATTATTTATTACCATGCATGTATATATGTTGCCATCAATATTAGATGATAAATATAGAATAAACAGAAAATTCATGAGTATTTGTGCTAATCCGCCAGACGACTTTGCATTTGCATTTTGTGTTTCTTGAAAGACAACGGTTAATTGTTGGCAACACGATCACCATATTGTATAACATGGTGCTACTTTGTACTGACACCCCTGGGGATGATAGCACACGATTGGGCTTAGTCATAGGCTATTTCTGGGTCTTGAAGTGCTGCATTTCACTGACTTAAAAGTACAGAAATGCAACAAAAGCTAATTAACTAACTATCGGAAGAAATCAGGCGAGTTAAGGAGACGGCGCTTGAGGCTTGATACACTCTACATAATACAAAATCAATGCCAATCAATAATCACATTCTACTAGAAGAGTATGTATTATTTCTATTTAACACTGATATATACAGCCTTGAAGTAGATGTAGTGTATTTCCATTCCTTCCATACATAATGTTTAATTCAGTTGATGGTTAACAATTGCCTTTCAAACAAGAAACAAATCTACCTAATATTCGAATGAGATTCCACAAGAGTAATTTGTGATTAAAACAGAAATGAGGGAAAATGCATGCTGGCTACAATGCCGTTAAAGGCTGCTCTCTACAGAGTGCTTATGCTAGGTTCCCACTGTCGTGCGATCCGTTACGAACATGACGAGTTGTCATTGGTAGCTGATCATGGATTTCATTTTTTTAAAACTTCCACAGAGTGAATGATGGCGACTGGAGTTAGAGATGAGCTCGATCACCACGATTAGGAAGCGCGATTCGATGCGATATGTTGCGCTTCGTTGCGATCCAATACGATCGGATGCGATGATCACGATTGACAATTAGTCGCGTTGATCGTAGAGAAATTTTTGACCGTCAAAAACTTTCCTGCGATCATCACGATTGCCACGACTGGCTTGAAGATCTGATACGATCTGATAGGATCACCACGACTACTCCGCGATTAAGACCACGTTTCCACCCGTGCTGCGAATCGCGATAGTGGGAATCTAGCATTACATTTTACATTAATAGTGATATTATTTTGATAATATATTGTATATTATTTAAGGTGCCATCAGTAGAAGTTTCAACAACTTAAGCTGCCTTATTCTAGAATTATCCCATACAAAACCTATAACAGTATACAAGGAGCATGTTTCCACATGGACACTATGCTACTACATGCGATTTAGCCCACAGTGTCACGTATTTAGAAATCATTCAGCGTTTCCATCAATTAAAAGCGCGGTCTTGTACAGAGGTGCCCACCATACTGTATTTATTGACTTAGGTCCATACCGATTAAATATTGACTTTTTTCAAATACCGATCTCTTACATGTTTTGTTTGTGTTTCCTCTCATGGGAAATTAACAGTTGCCTATGATACATTATGCAACATTATACGGGGATTTGACTGGCCGTGATTCAGTTGTTGTTGCTTTAAACGGCAATCCGTCAAAGAGTTCGTGTATGAGAATATGTAGCACTCCCTGACGTATTGGTTAATTGATTGGTGTTTAACGCCGTGCTCAATGTTATTCCACTTAAATGTATATAACGGTAGTGTATTCAACTGTAAAACAAAACAACTACCTAAATTTTAAATGTTATGCAATTGCTCTGTAAAAAATGTAAAATAAAACGGTAAGTGGAACTCTTTTGTATAATATGTTTACAATCCCGGCAGCTCAACAATGACAGACTTCTACCTCATATTCTACGTAAAGACAGCTTATTTTCTGTAATGTAACGAGAAACATCATATAGACTAATCAGCAGAAACAACTTCCGTCAGCTAACGCCCGACTACACTCTGGAGGAATTCGTTTATTTTTATTTTAAATATGTGGATCTCTTTCGCACATATCTGAAATAAAAGTTTATTTTAAATATGTTTAATTTTTTTTCCCCATATGGAATGAATATTTATTTAACATATGTGAAAAGGATTTGCAGATATCTGGAAAAGAACCTAGCATGATGTTTATTATTCATCAGTTGGTTTCCACAATATAATTAAACTAACAGAGATTATTAGCAAAACTTCGTTGTTGAAACCTATTTAAATAAGTGTACATGTACCGCCTTGTAGATTAACTATAAAAAAGGCAACATGTGTCTTAAAAAGTACAATGAACTTTAACCATAAACAAAACACGTTGATTCAAATATAAACCAAAGGCTAAAACGCCGATCAAGTATTAAGGACATGCAAATAAATCCGCACTTGGACCAAACATTTTTTTTAAGAAAAAATGTATCGCTCAAATATAGATCAAGTTATATCACGAACAAATTAGAAGATGACAAGCACATAAGCGTTAAGTGAAGGCCATTGCGTATTAAGAGCATTCTTCATCTAAAGTCTATGCATATATGAGGACAAAAGATATATCGATAAAATAGTTCGGCTGTCTACAGTTGTTTTGAAGAATGAATACAAGGTTAACAAAAATCACGAGAAACAATTTCTTTACACCGCATCATGATATACGTGTATTCTATAAAGAACTTGAAATCGAACAACTCCCAAAAAAATATTATGGAGGAAATATACGTCTGGGAAGAATACGTATACCTTGGAGCATTGCAATCAGACTTATCAGACTTGTACGGTATCTAATTAGTGGCCACAGGCAATACTACTTTTCAGATCTATGAAGCTTTATACCCTTCAGATATCCGTTGTATGAATCCGGTTTTACATATCAAATTCAGTAAACCCAGCTAACCAAGGCTTACCAATGACACCAAGAAGGAATTGTGTCAAGGGGTCAGGTGTTCTCATCAGCTGAATCACCAGGGGAGGGGCTGAGCTCAACATATTTTACGTAATAAGATTACGCGTTTTAATTTGACAACTATAGTCAATAAGTCAGGACGGCTAAACAACCTGAAAAATATTTGTCCTACTTAATTGTATGGATACTTTTTTTCCTGCTGTTAATAATAGTGATGGTCATGAGCAGATAGAGAATGCGACAATTATTGTTCAAATTCCTTATGTTCTCATGTAAATAATTCAGTATAAGTTGCAATTACAATTATCTAAAACAAATTTAGCTATAATATAGTTTCATTTGAGCCATATTGAATTTCGAAATAAAAAATACCAATTTATAATTTTATTATTATTTGATAAAATAAATCAAATCAAATGTATATATTCGCCAGTCAACGAGAGTCCAAAACACTCAGGAACATTTTGTATAGCAAACGTCATCTGTCTAATCAAAAGGACAGCTACTTCCACAATGAATTTTTACATCAGAAAATCTACTTTTTTACAAAGATGTATTTATCTGTTTTCAACACAAAGAGATTAGGCGTGGATAATTCAGTCTCTTGGATTGGTCATTTTTTAGTGTCACTACGGGATAAACGGGTATTGTGTTTCGTGAGAGAAGGGTGAAATGCAAAAAGTATTAGTTTATTCGATGTATCTATCTGCCGTCAAAATAGGCGAAACAACGCATGGCTCATGTTAGCTCTATTGGGCTACATTGTCAAATAGCGCGTACTCATGCTTTGAAACGTAGCTCTATCCTCAAGAACCTGCCAAACTAAAAAAAAAGTGTACTTACTGTTGGGGCCAATTTTCCATTGACTTAAACTTCTCCTAGGCATAGAGGGGCATGATATCTTTTGTTCAAATCATTAATTTTGACCGCACTACGTGTCATCCTTTTTAGATAGGAGAAGTTTCAGTTTGCTAAGACAACGGGAAAGTGGCACCAACAATAACTAAAGAAAAAAATGAGTTCAGCAGGTTTTTGAGGATAGGGCTACGTTTCAAAGCATGAGTATGCGCTAATTGACAATGTAGCCCAATAGAGCTAGGCTCATGTTAATGTAAAGCTAATCAACAACACAAATAAGGATAGTTAGTTGGTTATTTTGTTTTTGCTGTTCCATTCAAAAGAATGGTGGGCGCCTTGCGTTCACTTGTGATAATTAAAGGGTTTAACATATACATCGTAAAAAAACAACTGAAAATTTAGAGAGAAAAAAGAATACAATTATAACTCTAACTAGAAATATAAACGTAAAAAAGACAGATTACGTCTCAAGTTATTACATATTTACAATGAAACAGACAAATGCACACCAGCCTAGCATTATTCAGACAACACGCGAATTAACAAATAAGGATATATTACTGGTGGCAAATATCAAGCAGATACGGTGCTACTATATGTTTTACACTTAGACTACAAAGAACAACACAATAAAACCAGCTCCCCGCACAGCTACTATGAGTTTTTCAGACCATAGAGAAGCAATGGAGATTCATCTGGCAGTAAACTGACAATCAGCAACAATGTAGATTTCTGAGAAGCTAACGGTGTTAGACAACATATAGGCCTACAGATGTCATTACCAGGTTACTTTTATTGATTTCCGGTAAACATAGAGCAGAAACCATTGCCAAGTCATCTTTATTTGTTGCTTGATTGATTTGTGTTGAAAGCCACATTTAGCGGTATTTCAGATACGCTGTGGTGCATCCTTATTGACGTCTGGACACAAAAGAGCAGATATTACCAGGTCACCTGTATTGGGGTTTGGCGAACAAAGAGCAGATATCATTGCCAGGCGGCCTTTATTGGGTCTGGCGAACAAAGAGCAGATATCATTACCAGGTGACCTGTATTGGGGTCTGGTCAACAAAGAGGAGATATCATTGCCAGGTGACCTTTATTGATGTCTGGTCAACAAAGAGCAGGTATCATTGCCAGGTGACCTTTTTTGTGGTCTGGCGGCAGTTGAGATATCTTTACCAGGTGACCTTTATTGATGTCTGGTCAACAAAGAGCAGACATCGCTATCACTTCCTTCTGATTTTGCTTCCTGGTGCCTACTCACCCAAAATCAGATATAATCACCAGGCCATCTCTGGCCTACCAAATACAAAATATCATAATCAGTTCATCTGTGACAGTCGTAGACGTCTCCTTAGATTGTTATATTTTCCTTGATGGTTGATCAACGAAGAGCACAAAATAAGCTAGATGTATTCTTTGTTTCACATTATTATAGGCGCCCAATTTATAGTGTTAAATATCTCGTATTAAAAAGTAGCAAAGTCATACAAAGCTTATTGAAACTAGATGGAAGGCTTCCTATTAGAAATGACCATAGTCGTGATGAATGAGCGATTTTCAAGAACGGTAATTACATTATAACATATAATTGAAGTAACTCAATTTAGCTCTCAACCTCTTATAAGTGATCAGTGATTTTCATTAATACACGGAGAGGCGTTAAACGGAACAAAGAAGATATTTAATCAAACGTAAAACAAATTAGTTTGCTTTTGATCTTGCTTGTATTAGTCTCACATTATCTAAGATGAGCTATTCGTTGCAAAATTTCCCCTCTTAATGCCATGTGAAAAGAAATAACAAATATACTCTGTCACAAAAGAAACGCATAGGCGAAATATTAGTACCATTATCTATTTAATACAAAGCGCGATAAGTTGGTACAAGTATGTGGTAATGTTCTCGCTATGAAACGACGGCAGCGGAAACGTATTCGTCACCGAAAAGCGCCGCACGAGGGAGCTTAAGTCAGTACCTTGTGTGGCCCCCTTAAGCTGCAATCACTGCGCGACACTTCCTTGGCATATACTGAATGAGTCTTTGGACCCGGGCACGTGCAATCCAAACCCATTCTTAATGCAGTGCATGGGACAGTTGCGGAAGCGCCTGAGGTGCTGGGTTACACTGACGTAAACGTCCGTCCAGTTCGTCCCAAAGATGCTCAATATGGAGGAGATATTATGGCCAAGGCAACACCTTGATGTCCTCATCATCTAGGTATTCCACTGTTAATCGTGCCGTATGCGGCCTGGCATTGACCTGCTAAAGAAGCTCTCTCTGTCGATCCATAATGGGAAGCATAATTTCACCCTGATAGAATGCAGGTCAGGTTGCCTTGTACAAGCACTCTTTCACTTCTGCCTCTGTAGGAGATGGCTCCCCACATCATGACAATGCCTCTACCGAATCTGTCATTTTGGGCGACGCAGTTGTTGGCAAAACATTCATTGCGGCGCCTGTATACGCGTTATAGTCCATCATGTTTCTGTAAAAGGAAACGTGACTCGTCGCTGAACCATACTCGCTGCCAGTTTCTCAAGTTCCAGCCCTGTACATTCGTGCACCAGCGAACGCGTAAACGTAGACCTTGGCGTTGCAGGACGGTGCCTATGTTTGGTCCCCTAGCCCGTGAACCAGCTTCTCGAAGTCGGTTCCAAATGGCTTGTGTAGACATCCGTCTCAAACCAGGTACTTGCCCAGCTGTGTTTGCTGCTGTCTTAGTTTGGTGACGCAAGTGATTGACCCAGATGTAGCGATATTGCGCTGCAGTTGCAATGAGAGGTCTACCACTTCGGGGCCGGTCTTCTGACACAGACAGGTGAGCCACCGACTGGAGAGCCACCAACAGTCCACGACCCTGCACGCATGCAGCCTGTCCAGCTACCAAGCTGATTTGAAGCGACGCTGACGCCTCGTCCACGGGAATGCCCAAGCGGAGAGGCCAGCATGGGAGCCCCCAGCGTAGGAGACTCCAGTGATCCCTGAGCCTCCGTCTAAGCGTAAACGTGTGGAGCCGTTCCAAGAGGGTGGCCATAACGACAGTACCAGTACGGGTAACAGTCCAACCCGTCATCAACCTAGCCCAAGCAGATGGAGACAACACACTAACCCATTCAGCACCCACAAGAACCGAGCCAAAAACCACTATTAACACCGCCGACTTTACCACCGGCCCTGTAACAGCATTACAACCTGCACGACCTCCAACCCCACAACCACTACCGCGGCAAACATGCAGCACCGCCACCCCCGTAAACTATAACCATTTAACCAGCCCAGCTTGTAGCAGATTCATTACACAAAAGCAGCACACACGACTACCATATTCTGCATTAAACCGCCCTCCACCAGACGCTCACGCCCAGACCATCAATCGATCGAGCTAGACCACTTAATCTCCAGGACCACTACACCACCGACGGAGACCACCACAACACCACTGTGATTACTGCGCCACCACAGGCGACGTACTCAGATTTACCACCACGATGGTTATTCCAACGGCTCTTTTCAGAGTGAACCCAATCCCTCCGGAAAAGGATCTTTCCAAATTTGCACAGATGTATTTTTTTGCACAGATGTATTTTTTGTTCAGTCTATAGACAGTCTATGTACAGGTGGGCCCAGGCGGTGGGGTGACATGCGCTAATTGAACGGCTGGACTGACTACGCGTTGATTGTAACCACCACGAAACACATCCACCCCCGCCGGCTTGGCTGGTATAGTAATTGACGTAGGCTTGTGGTCATGTGGTCATTGTGGTATGTGAAATGCGCAGCACGTCTCCTTCGGAAATGTAGTGTTGCGATCACCTTCCCAAGCCAGAATGGGACAGATTGCCCCTAAATCTCCCTTATATCGATGTATATAGTGGTGAATTCATTCTTCTGCACGGGGAGGTATTAACTATGTTGAAACTCTTGTCTGACTTGCGTCGATCGATATTCACGGTGCGTAACAGGGGCGCGATTGTTTCCCTACCACACGTGGTTCGACGACGTCACAGTAGACGTATAAGGCATGAAACCCACTGCATACTATTTCAGGCCTTCCTTCGACGGCTTGAACACTAGCCTCGACACTGATCTTGGGAACCTTGAGCCCGAGTAATGTTTGTAAACGAGGACTAAACGAGAGGCCCATGTTTTTCTGACACTAGATCTGGAACAATTGGCGGGTGGGGAACTGGAAGGTGACGATGTCCCTGTTTCCGCTGGAGGTCGCGCGCTGGTCCGTCAAAATCAGCTCGGTCAACGCCTGTGGGGATCGATAATACCAGGCAGCGAGTTCATACCTATGGGACTGTTAATGCAAGTCTAACACATCAAGGTAGATGAGTCTCACCAGACCACACTCCCAATTCGTGTGTGAGCCGAATCGCCGCCGGTGGATGGTGTAATGTCCCACCGTACTGTTTGGGAAAACAACCATCGAACTGTTGCTAGGTAGGGTGATGTAAAACATACTGGGCTCGAACGTCAGTCTCAGTGCACCCACACTCGGTACATTGAACTCAGTTGTATTTTTATGGGGACTCCAGTCGTCGTCGTCGTCGTCGTCGTCGTGTGGTACTGTGAAGGTTTGTGGTGTGGCGAGTGCCGTGAGGGCCGCTGTGTGGACTACGGTGGGTTGCGGCTCTGTGTGATGCGCCTGTCAGGGTGAGGCTGCGCGCTATGCAGGCGCACCACCGGGAACGCTGCCATGGACGCCGCCGGGGACGCTGTATGTCCGGGTATGCCTGGTGGTGGGAGCGTGGAGGGTGGTGTGTTCAACTGAAACAGCGGGGCGGACTCTGAAGTGTTGGTCTCCCACCATGCATTGTTCAGAACCCATTCTCTAGGGACATACAATGCTCGAAATTGGCTTGCCACGAGGGCCCTTTGCGAATTGCCGTCGTTCTCGTAGTGGGTCATTGAGTAAATGAACCATGTGGATATCTGGGATGACGCGCCTATCGACGACGATTTCACCAGTGTCGGTCAAATGGGTGATTGGACTGGTCTTGATGCGTTGTAGTAAAGCACTGGCTTTTTTGCGAACGTGGATAAGCACGCTGAACAGGACGTCGTCTCCAATCCGACGGAGCCATGGAGATTCTACTCTTGGGGCTTCCCGTTTTGGGGCACTCAATGTTTTAAGTCCATTGTTGGGGTGAGTGGTTCCGTGCAGAGTGGTGTAGTAATAGGTGATTGTCTTAGTAGTGGGGGTGAGCGCGATCCCTGCAATTGGGCTTGGTAAGTCAAATAACGCTGTAGCGTCTGATGATAGTGGTGGAGTTTTTCCGTATCCGACAACTCTATTCGTCGCAATATGGCTTCTATCTCCTGATCCACAGCTGTAAAGCAGTCGACTGACTGTTGACAGGGTGGTGCGCAGGGGCTTGTTTGCATTTGAGACTGACGGGTTTGTTGGCGAGAAGTCGGAGCTGTGCTTTATATGGTTGTAGATCAGCCTTCTGACGTTGCATGGAGTCACATTGCCTTTTACAGTTTATTTAGCAAACTTACACAGACAGACCTTGAGCTGGTTATCGCTATCGGGGACCCTTTCGTAGAATTCGACCATAGGTATGGGGCCTGTAGTGATTGCCATTCTGCGTGAGACCACACGATCCGATGTGGCGTAGGGTGAATGAGCTTGGTAGCGTGTTGTATCAAGGCTCGTGTGATAAATATTTTCCAGAGACCAAGGCTGTGATGGTGTTAGAAACGAGTATCTATGTCGCGCGGACGTGTGTGTAAGGTCAGATCGTGGTTTGGTTTTGCATGGTTCTCCGCTGGGCTCTCAACGAGGCGCTCCACGGGCTGTCGACTGCCCTCTCCTGTGCATTCCTGTGGACGAGGCAACAGTGTCGGGCTAAATTCGAGACCCGAGTGGCTTTGTAACTGCAAACGCTGCATTAGTGCAGGGTCGTAATCCTCTGGTGGCTCTCCTGTCTGTGTCGGGTTAAGGACCCGGAGGTCGTTTCTGGCTCTTAATTCAGCCACAAGCGCTGAATAATTGAGAATGTCCAGTCGACGGAGGTGGTTGGAGAAGAAGCCCAAATAAGCTACGCCTCACCGTCAGCCATTTCCAAAGGCTCTTCTAAGGGCCACCCAATTCTACAAAAAAGTATTTCTAGTTTCACAAGAACGGTTTGTATACATGTCGTGTTATTTGTATGGTTGAAACGAATATTTCCCATCAGTTGCACAATGGGTTAGTAAAAGTAATTATGTCGTTGTTGTTATCCTTTATCTTTAACTGTCTACATGCTGTCGTTTTATTTTTAATTGTGTATTACCGAAAAAAAATGTGTCCATGCCTTTCCAAGGGTCCTTGTGGAAAATAAAGTATTTCAATTTGCACAATTGTTTTGCCTGTATGTCTTTGGTTATTCAGACACATCTTTCCAGTAATTTGCAACATGTTTGTGTGTATGTCGTTGTTGTTGTTTAATTTTGTCATTGTCTACGAGCGAAAAAAATCTTTCCACTTGCACAGTGGTTGTCGCTGTCTTGTCGCTGTGTATGTCATGTGTTCTGTCAATGTGTTTGTGTGTTTTGCAGATCGCCAGGGTCCATATATTAATCCAAAAAGAATCCCCATGTCTACAACCTAAACAAAATAGTGTCTAACCTTCACACACATTCACTGAAGCAGACGACCCCTGTGAAGTCATCATATTCCTCAACACAACTTCAAACGATATTGCCAGCATAGCATAACGTCTACATACAGTTCAACACCAGAACCCACTCCCCTACAGCACACCTCAGTCAAAATTAACTAAAGCCCTGGCCCCCGGTGTACCACCTAAGCACCCGACGAAAAAAAGGACCCTACGGAAGTGCCCCATGGGGAAAGCTCTTCGTATAATCATGGGCGTCCGCAGGTACGGGCAAGGGGGAGGGGGAGGGGGGGGGGGGGATCCTGGAAAATCAAAAATTTGAAAAAATTACATGCAACAATTTTTACAATGTAAACATTGATAAATATTTCGTTCCACTGATGTTTCT
>JAVFBY010075566.1:0-12438 GCA_034781015.1 Tonicella lineata
TCTAGTAGGCCCTATGTTCCAAAGTATAAACTATCAGAAAATATCAACCTCAACAATGTGCGATTTAATGTGCGAAAAATTTAATAAAGTTTGTATAATCTATAATGCGACCCGCATTATAGATTTTACAGTTTTTAGTTTTTTTTAATACGGTATATCGCTCATTCTAGAGGTTGATATTTTCTGAAAACTTATAATTTTGGCCGTATCAGAAAAATATAGAAACACCCGGTTTAATTCGTTTAATTTGATTTTTGGCCTAAATTCTGCGGTATAGCCTCTTTAAGTAAGTTTAACAAAATTCTCCATGTATTATTATGATATTGTTCTATATTGCAATTGTCTGTCTCATCTGATTACTTTAGTTGATTATTTGTGCTTGTGTGTGTATGGATTGGATTGATTGGGGTTTAACGCCGTACTCGGGTATTTCACCTATATGATGGCGTGCCATCCTCATGGGTGCAGGAAACCACCGTTCACTTCACTGGCAACATGAAAGACAAGACAGAAAAAGGAAGAAAAAAAAAAGAAGAGAGTTCCAGAAAGTTTCTGCCTTACCTGATATAAGTAATTGCATTGCCTTCTGGGAAGGAATATGGATGTCTCTTCCTAAATACATGGCCAACATGGCTACAGGGTAATATCTCCATGTTGCCACCACACATCCACGCACGAAAAGATAACTCTGAAAACATAATTAAATCTGAATAAATCATCTCTTTATTACTATGGTTAAGATATATTTCAGTTCTTACTTTTTTAAATTACATGGCCATATTTTTATTTTTTTTTTAATAATTATTTAATTGTGAAGTGAAAAATTAATATTTATGCTGTTCTTCAGATATATAGGCCTACCAATAAATGAATTTTTTAAAAATTAAAAAAGAGTTGCAGACATGCTTATAATTTTAACCAAAGTACATTTAGTTGCTTTGGTTAAACTCATAGCCCACAAGCTTTGATAAATGATATGTCTCCGGTCACGCTATAATTTATGATAAGATTATAAAGTACTGTTTAATCTATCCAATCAGAATACAAAATGCAGGTAAACTAACCTAGGTTTTCTCCTCCCCAAATCTCCATCTGTGTATCATACTGCCCGAGGGTAGTAAACCACTCCTTAAAGATACTGAATAGACCTCCGGCTATTACAGGGGTCCTGTCAAAGTCAATATACAGTTCTGGTTAGATTCAGGTGTCGAAATAATAAGGTTTTAGGGGCTACCAGCCTTTTGGATTTGCTACTAAAAAATCTTTAACTTATATCAATGCTATAACATTGTTTGAGGGGCCAAGTCTAAAAGAATTTGGTCTACTGGTTTGTACATTTCACAAGAACTTTTTGTTTGTTTGTTTGTTTTGGGTCCAACGACTATTCAGAGGTATTTCACCTATTTGACGGCTTGCCAGCCAAACAGGCTGAGGTACCAACCTTGATGTCACTGGCAACATAAAACATGAGACAAAACAAGGACAGGATAAAAAAAAGTGACACCCCAACAAATCTACTTCCTAATGTCCCTTAGCTTCGAGAGCACCAGGGCATCAGGAAGCTCTGACTCAAACTATCCGCAGAAAATTCCCCCCCCCCCCCTAAGATTGTATTATTAAGCTTATATTGGGACATTAATTTTACACAAGAAAGATTATTATGGATTACTTCTCTTTATTATGTCATGTTATCTATTATAGACCTTCTTTATGTACGTTTACCCCAGCTGCTAAATGCATTGTGTCTAAAACATCTCCTGGATAAATGATAAAACTATACAATTCTGTCAAAAGTCAGAACAGAAAACTTTAATTTGAAAAATTATTATTTAAAAGAAATGCAGTTATACAATTATTTGGATTGATTGTTTGGGGTTAGATGCTGTGCTCAGAGATGCAAGTCAAATGAGTGGAGTAAACCACCCTTGACGTCACTTGCAGCATGAAAGATGGAACAATTATTTATAAGGACAGCGCTAAAAACATGACACCACAACAAATCTACTTCCTAATGCCCTTAGCTCCGAGTGCACCAGGGCATCAGGAAGCTCCCGCTAAACCACCCACCAATTATTTTGAATTATAGAGCAGAATACCCACCTAACTGGATCGATGTGTGTTTTTCTGGCAGCTCTGTCACTTCTTGGCATTGGTTCCCATTTAAAATGTAAGCTCCAGTCAAAACCTGACAATTATAAAGTACATGTATGTTTAGGCCAAAAACAAAAATGTTTTTTCTTTTCTCCACCGAATACTATAAAACTAATTTACCTCCCTTGAAAGAAAAAAAACCCTACCGACCGACCCTAATTTTACAAACCGGGTCGGGTTACGCCAAACCAAAATATTTTTTAAGAAGGCCGGCCTTATATTTATTGCTGATAAGAAACCAAGTATAGTGTGACGCTGGTCCACTCCATATTAATGTACTGTTTTGTCGTTTTATGATGTTCTGAAAGATTAGTGAGATGAAAGACAGAAACTGGTAAAACAATGCCAGGATACAAGCCAGTCAGAGGGGGCTTGTCTGATTTGTCTCCTCTGGATATCCTGGACTCACCGAACAGCAGTCAAACATGGCTGCACAGATCACGGTAGCTTGTCCAGAACAATGCAATTTGAGGAACAGACGGAACAGCCGTAAGTCACATGTTAATCAAGAGCCAGAGGTAAATGTCATTGAAACAGAACAGAATTTCGGTTCCATGCAGCATTTTATGGATATTGATTGATTTATTGGTGTTTCACTCTGTGTTCAGGGGTATTTCACCTATATGACTGTGTGCCAATCAAATGGGTGGCGGAACCCCCTTTGACGTCACTGGCACCTTCAAAGACAGGACATCGTAACAAATCTGCAGCTCACACCAACCCGCTTTTATGTAAGTTGAACCGTAAAAGAGATAAAAATGATCAATTTGTCAAAAGAATAAACAACAAAATATTCTGACAAATTTGAGAGTTTTAATTTGTTTACCTCCTCTGAGATGACTAGCAGCAGCAATGTAGTTCATAGTGCCTGCGTCAATCACATCAATTACAGGACTGACAACTCCAGTTGGGTTCTGCGGGAAAATGTGAAAAGCAAAACTTTTATAACGTACCGGATTTCCAGATTGGAAAATTAAAATTTTGAACTCATTTTTCCATTTAAAAAAAAGACACCAAAGAAAGATAAAGGCTGTGTACTGGTTCACAAATAAATCATAAAACAGAGATACTTTATATACCCATTTAAAAAGAACAAAGCTCCTGAATAATTGATTGTTTTTTATCTATATGACAATGACATATTCGAGGGCATATCACTTACATGCATTTCTCAGTATTTTGTGTAAAACCTGGAGGTTCATATAACCCGTTTCCTCTTAATCTCTGGAGCCACCATTGTTTGATTTGGATTTAACACCGTACTTAGTTATTTCACTAATGTGACGGTGTGTCCGCCTAATGTATGCTAGATTGATTGATTTGTGTTTTACGGTGGTATTTCATCTACAGTATATGACAGTGTACAAGTCAAATGTATGGATTGATTGCTTGGTGTTTAACGCCGTCCTCAGTGGTATTTCACATATATGAGGGCGTAACAGTCAAATGGGTATAAGAAAACACTCTTGACATCACAGGCAACATCAAAGACAAGACAGGACAAGGACAAGATAGATAACATGACACCACAACTCAGTCTGACAGCACAAGGACATGAGGAAGCACTAGCCAGTCACGAAGTTGCATAACTACCCGCTGTTAAATTTATAAGTCAGCAACAAATGCATTAATTGTAATATTAGTACTTTGAATACATGTATATCCTGACAAATTTAGTTGACTGAATAATATAATGTAAATATTAATCAATATGTGTTAACTACATGTTAATTACAATTACAAAAACAATGATTTAACAGAATTAAAGTTTATTAACATTATTAAATATGGACTTGTAATGTTTTAGCTGCCCTAAGTTTTCATGGACCAAATTAAGCTTAGAAACTCTCCTGAATCATTGCCGTCAAAAGACTCTCTTTAAAACAGTGTTATATACAAAAAAAGCTAAATGGAATTTTACATGAATATTATTGAAGGTACTGAAATTCATTTTTCATGCATATATGTGAAACCAGTGGAAGAGATAATCAAAATTGACTGACCTCATAAGAAAATACCCACAACTGCTGTACCGTTCTCAAGACATACAGTGCCTGTTCCAAAGGTGAAGCAGCAACAGCTGATTCCCCTTCACATTGTGTAGATTTGTCTGTAGATAGAATCTTGGGAGTCATCGTTGAGCTGCTCTGTGTCTTCACGTACAGGCAAACAGGCACCACTGCTGTGCTAGTGTCCACATTGCCAGTTTCGTTTGCCATAGACAGGTGACTGGACTCCTTTGAAACCAAACCAGTTGGTTTACTGGAGGCAGTTTCGTTTTCCATAGACAAGCAATCTGGTTCAACTTTAATCGTGGCAGATGCTAAGGTTAGATCAGTTTCAGTTTCCATAGATAGGCAATCTGGTTCAACTTTAATCGAAGCAGGTGCTAGAGTAGCAGCAGTTTTGTTTTCTGCTTGAGCCAAATTAGATGCTGTGCTACATGTAGTAACAATGTTGTTTTCCATAGTTAGACAGCCTGGCTCCACTTGAGTAGATACTGTGGAGGAGGCAGATTTTAAGAATTCCTGTGGAGTTTGTACCTGTTTACATTTACACTTTTGCTGTATGTTTACAGTAGTTCCTCTATGTGTTACTTTTGGTTTGTTGAGTAGAATGGTATTACATTGAGTCCATTGGCTGGATGTTGTTAATCTGCCTGATTTTTCGTAACTGGACTGGTTTTGTGGTGAAGTGTTGGATACAATCTCTTTCTTTAGGTCATCTGAAATTAAACATACAATTTACATGTACAACATAAAAAGCATGGCTGAAATTTAAGTTGGAGAAAAGCCATGACCTCCAATTAGATGGCTTCATTTTTTTCTTTTTTTTCTTTTAAATGTATTTGCAGAGTTTTATGGTACTGATCTAACAACAGAATTATATAGTTCAAAATAGCTTAGAACTCATCTCCAGTGATTTAAACAACCCGGAACTACAGGGTCTTAGGCGGACTCTGGTGTGGACCCACGACAACTTTTGATGGACTGTGGGCCCCACTGTTAAAAAAAAGTCTTGGTTTTTGCTTGGTTTCATAAGTGTTAACTTTAACATCATATTTATTTCTTTAATTTATTTAAGTGGTGCCAATACTTTATGATTGGGGTGACTACCCTGGCTTCCCTGAGTGACCCTGGCATGTAAGTCACTATCAACAACTTTTTTCAAATAGGCATGTCCAGATAGACTAGAACCCAGAAGCCCATCTGTGACAGTGTCTGATACTAGAGCCAAACCAATAATCTGTGTAGCCAGAAGGTGATCAAGAGTTATTAAAGACCAGAGGTCTGTAAAAAATTAATATCTGCACAATAACTTAGGGACTGTATCCACTCCAGTTATCGTGAGTTTTTTCATTGGTCGTTTATTGTGTAAACGATGAGGCACGCGGATTATTGGTGTGGAGAGCATCTATTTGGGTTCACTGATGCATGACTCTCATATTCCATTCTTCCTTCACTACAACAGTGTAAAAGTGACAGAGATCTTTCTGTCTGCCATTATTGGGCCGGAGATTGCCAATGTCAGAGACGGAATATGTGTATTGGCAACTGGGACAGCTGGCCTAGCTGTGAAAAATGCTGGGTGTAGAGCCGCATCGGTCGTTTTTTCTCTTAACGACGATTAAAGCATCAAACGATAACTGGATACAGTCCCTTAGACAAATATTCCATCAGCTACTTTAAGGTAAAATTCTAAATTGTAGAATATATCTTAAAGGGGATCTAGCAGCTGCAGGTACATATCAGGAATATATCTTGTAAGGGAGTGATTGATAGCCTTGTTGTTAACTTGCCTGATTTTTCATTACTGGACTGGTTTTGTGGTAAAGTTTCGGGTACGATCTCTTTATTTAGGTCATCTGAAATAAAACGTACAATGTACAACATAAAGAGAAGAACTGAAATTAAAGTTTTAGCTGATGTGAAAAATGCAACAAAAAGCCTTCCAATAACTTTGCTTGGTGTAAAACTGACCTAGTAATCATGGTTTGGCATGGTTTCATTAAACATCATACATGTACTTATTTATTTCATTTATTGACAGCGGTACACATGATACTTATTACTTATGATTGGGGAATGGGTAGACTTCCCTGGCTTCCCTGAGTGACCCTGGCCTGCAAGTCACTGACAACTGTTTTACATCGACATGTCCAGATGGACTAGAAACCAGGAGCCCCATCAGTGACAGGGACATAATATTTACTATTACATGTAATGACTAGAGGTCTGTAATAGATTAATATCTGCAGTGACTACACAATAAGTCAAAAACTCGACAAATATTTCAATGGCTAAGATTAAATTCTAAAGCGTAGAATATATCTTAAAGAGAATCAAGCAGGTAAGTCTAGAATATATCTTGTAAAAGAATGATTGATAGCCTACCTGCTTTTGGTTTCTTAAAAACATTTTCAACACTTTCTCGGCATAGAAGGCCTAAATGTTTAACAGTGCCATTTGCAAGTCGAATCTCTACAGGAACCCTGTGTGAAAATTGTATCAAATATACTCTTACATGTTAGTTAACCTCATTATTTCAGCAGTTAAAACGATTGCTTTTATATCAACAATTGAACAGGATTTGTTTGATTGATTGGAGTTTTATGCCACACTCTTGACAACCTACATGTACCAGGTAAGATCTGTCACAAAACACTGGCACAAACAATGACAAGATAAAAGACAACAACTGGACCCATAGTTAGCAGGGAAACAGCCAACAGGTAGATTGACTGATTGAGGTTTTACTCCATACTGAAGTGTGTTTGTTTGATTGGGGTTTAACGCCATGCTCAGAAGTATTTGATCTATATAACGGCGTGCCAGCCCAATGACCCTTGACATCACATCATATAATTTTATTTAATAGTCCTAACAGTGGGATGTATTTGAGGGGGTTTTTTAATGCAATAATCTGCATCAATTTTGTATTTGTTTTTTAAAATCACTTTCCAGAATGCCTGAAAGATCTGGGAAAAGTTACTGTTCCCAGGTACAAAATTCTCGGAACCGAAAAATTGTTTCCCACAATCAGTGAAATCCCCATGCCTGGGAGACTTGCACCTAGTCAGGTACCTTACCCGCTCTGCGAATTTGGACGTCACTTCCGACTTTCAAATTAACTAATTAACAGCTATGCTTTATTGCTTCCCAATGTCACACGCTTAAATGTGTTTCAAAATAAACTTTAACAATGATAAGTTTAGGTTGAAAAATGCTGGACTTGCCCTCTTAGTAGCTGTAGCTTCTTTCATTCCTGATATTCATGTTGTATATATATAGTGAGAATCCTTCTATTCCACATATAAGCAAACATGTATATAGTGTGAGAATATTTCTAGAAATTATGTTCACTAACACACAAACTTAACCAACTGAGGATAAATGTAGAATATATGCACTCTGCAAATTTCAAGAATGGATTTTAGTTCTTATCAAAAGAATCTGTATGATTGTTTACTGAAAACTAACTAAATAATACAAATTTATTTTTAATTTTTTTTTTTTTTACAAGGCATACATACATCTACTTGCATTAACAGGTGACATACCTGCAATCCTGGTTATTTAAAAATGTACCCAAGAATTGAAAAACATGTCTTTCATTTTAAAAAACATATGAATATGGACAACACATAAAACAACAATGAGGATACACATTGGGTCTATTTGATTAACACTCCAAAAAAAGCTTGTCGGTCAATAAAGGTCACCTGTCGTCCAATAAAAAAAGCTCGATTTGGATTGTACGTTGTCAGTGATTTAAACTTTCAAATGTCTGGAATTTTTAAGTCATGTTAATCAAGTAGCCCCTGATTTATACTGGTCCCCCAAACTGTGATTTCAAAAACTGTAAACTTACCAAACAATTTCATACACTTTAAAAAGCATTACTACCAGTGGTCATCCTAACATGTTTTTCCTTGGTAATTTCTTCAAACCCTACCAAACTGTCTGAATTGAAGACTGCATGGAATATTAAAAGATTAACGGTTATCAGCTCACACTCCAGATAAAAATTTATATAAAAAAGAATCACTTTGAATACAATGGAGACCAGCTTCATGCAACATTGTTAAAGTATAAACCATAAAAAGTTTCAACAAGTTGACACAATAAAACCATAAAGAGATGTTTTTAAATATAGATAGATGTAAGTTTGGAAAATAAACAGTGCACACAAAAAAAATAATTTCTCAATTTGATGACTTTAATATTACAAGTTATGTACTTATCGATTTCATATGATGATTATAATACTGTTACATGTACATTTCGACACAAGTGCATGTATATGTATAGATCTACTGTTTACAACCACCATGATGCATGATTCTACAAAAATTTCTAAGTATACACCCTGGGTGGATGTGACAGGACCCTGATCCATCTTCCAATCACCATCTGACCAGTATTTGATCAGGGTCAGGCCATCTTCTGTTCATTCAACATCGTGGCATGGTGGCCCGATGGTACATTTGTACGAGGAGGATGGATCAGGAAAAAGAAAAGAATACATCACATGTATGTGTTGAAGTATCCATCGCTATCTTTGGATGGTGGCGCCAGGATTCTGTCAGGGTCTTGCCACCATTTACACTGTTACATGTATGTATGTATATTGTCATAAAATTTCTTTATAGATTGTTATTGATGAATCCATGCGTTTCATTTGTTTGGTTGAAGTTTTACACAATACTTGAGGTCATCTCACTCATAACAGATATTAGATTAGAAAACCTGAAAGAGCCTTTTTCTTTTTTATCAGCAGGAGTGAACAAAAAGTCTGAAAGGGCTTTGACAGAGTGGTCAAAAACCTGAAAATTTACACCTCTGAATTAAACACTTGCCCAGGGCAATAAAAAGTCAGCCAGGTATAAAAGCAGCAGCTGGTCTTATATTGGGGTTGTCCTGTTTTGCAACAGAAAATTTCACTCATTAATTGCTCTCATTTGTCAGTAAACAAATATTCATCAGGACAACTATTCTTGTTTGTTTTTAATTTACATGTAGCTTGACTTGATAGCAACCAGACAAATGATCTCTGGTGATCTATGGTTGCATGTCACAGGCGTGAACGGATGGTGGTGTGCGAGCCCTATGGGTGGAGAAAATCACAGGCAACAAACGAAGCAAGGCTGCACACTCATACAGTCAATGCAAAACGTGCAACAACAAATCACCTTCCTGATACCAATTACAGGTAGCTCCAAGAGCAGCAGAGCAAACGACGATCTATGAATCCCAATAAAATCAATGTTTTCTCTGTAAATAACGAAAAGACATATTACATCTAAAACTTATGAAAGCACACTGCTTTGTTGATCTATTTGATAGATGTACATGTACAGTTTATAATATTATGTGTCAAATCATCAAAATTTTAACTAAAAACATCTTTAAATTACATCATATTATTAAGGTAATATTTAATAATAACCATCAATGGTTAAATGTTTTTGTTATGTCGATATCCCCTTTATAAATCACATGTACAGTTATTGTTTGTTTATATGTACAAAGCTATACTGATAGCATACGAAGCACATGTCTTTAGTCTGATTAGGAGCACTTGGGAGTCTTTGGAACGGTCATATTTCTCTCTCCCACAGGCATTTCCTTTTCAATTCAGCCACAAATTTCCCAAACATCTCAACACATCACTATCACATTATGCAAGTATATTAATCTCATTTACTATTTCCAAGCATTGCCACAAAATATCTTGCCTTAGCACACATGAAGTACATTGTGTAGGTCAGAGGGTAAGACAATTTGGAAGTTTTCTAGCCACTTCTGCTGTGATGTTGTTTTATTTTACTGTCATCACTGTGTTGAAATTGTTGCACAGCCTCAACAAAAGATGATTGATTTAGTGGTACTCAGGTATGTTGAGGAGTTATGAGTGATAGCCAAATGGAAAACACAAAGAAAGCAGGGGATCCAACACAGACTTTATCAAGCAATTGTTACCATGGTGATTGCTAGCATATTTCTGGGATTCTCTTTCGGCATTTTCAGTTTCGGGGAAAAAAAGTAGAAAATATGGAATCCGACTACAGACTTTATTTAGATGATGCATCTGACAGTAGTAAAAAAAACCTCTTCTGAATTCTTTCGTATCTTCTTAATTGATTGATTACTTTTTTGGCTTGCTGGGTGTTTAATGCCGGGTATTTCACCTACATGAAGGAGTCGTACATGGATCTTCTAAGCACACTACAGACTATATATACAATGTATATGGGACTTTTTTAGCTTCCTTCTGTGTTGGATGTAATACATGAGATTCTAGAAGGTAAAACATCTTCTGAAAGTGGAAGAATCCAAAATGATGGACACATATACTGTTAGCCCAGATTACACCAGACATGCCATAAGCAGATGAATTAGTATTTTTGAGCCAGACAGATGATCACATTGCAGGTGGATTCATATTCAAATTGCTTTTTTGGGCTTTCTTGGAACGTCTATTGATACATGTACCCCAGTTCCACTAAAGAAACACAATTAAAATTCATAGGTCCTTCCAAGAGATTTTGTTGTTTTATATTATTGCATTTCTCTATATATCTCATTATTCTTATACAATGTGTAAATACAATATTGATTGGTGTTGAAGGCCATGTTGAGGGGTGTTTGACTTGTATTGCAGGGATATACTTAATGGTCAAAAGGAGTGTTACCAGCACAAGTGTTAATGTTTATTACTATGCTATACTGTAGCTATCAAATGACAACTTGATGGATGTGTCGGGGATGCCAGTGTTGGGGGTGCCTGTGTCTTGGCCATGTTGCCTCCCTATAAGTCGTCCCAATCCAATAAACTTTGTTATTCCTGTGAATGCTCTGTCTGTGCCCCCTCCTCCCCTTGTTTGTTCATCTAACAATCCTTGTCTCCTAGTTATGTGGATGCTTAGTGTGTGGCCCTGCTGTCCATCTAAGATCTTCCCCTTTATCTCCAGTTTATCCATGGCCCTCTGCTCATCCTGGGAATGCTCCCTGTGTTGTCTTCCTGCCTCTCCCCTCTAACAGCCCCTAATCCATGCCCTCTATGCTAGTCCTGCGGGTGCTCGGGACAGGATCGATTCACAGCAAACCATCTGTCAATACACCTACAACAAAAACATCATGGACTGATTGCTTGCTTGGTTTTTTAACATCATGCTATTTTACCTATATAGGACATCGTGCCAGTTGGATGGAGTGAAAGAGTAAATAAACGAAACACAACAGAAATGTAAAATGTTATATGAATGCTCTGCACGTTGAAAACTTACTGTTCCTCTTTGAGTTGTCAATATGTTCACTGTTCAAAACATTTCCTAACCCTGAGGGGCCAGGCTTTGAGGCATGCATTATTAACACATGCCTCAAAGCCATTTGTGCTGTGTGCATTTATAAACATATTTAAAACTGCCTTTTTCAGAAAACCAAGGTAAATTTGCTCTGTAAAGACTAGTGTATTAGAATTATCAGATATATACTGCTCAACTTTCAGAACAATCCTTATAAAATTGAAAGAGGGCTAGTTGATTTATTAAGTTTTACATCAACGAGAAGAAGAAGAACATGAAAAGCCCCAACGAGAGAGTAAGTAAGATCTAGACCCTGTTCAACCCAGTGTAAAACAATATTTGTATCTCTGTTGTATTCATCAGAAGAGAAGTTTTCAGAGTTATTGACCAGTTTGGAAATACAAACCTGAAGGTAATATAAGCGAATGTCTTGTAGGGGATGGCTTTGATTTTGTTGGGTTTTAATTTCAAACTTGTCAGCTTCTTCTTTAATTGCTAGGGAACAAATTAAACAATAAAGACTTTTTATTTAAATTTGATAACCTCATGAAAAATCAGAATTGAAGCTTGTCAACGAATGCTTCACAAGAATAAGATAAGTAAACCTTGTACAGTAACTATGGTAACATGTATGATGTATCTTTGCTTTGGTAATTGGTATGTATAATATCAGAAGTCTATTAACCCGAAGTATGAAACGAGTCATTCGCACACATCAACGGCATTGAAGCTCATGCCAGCATGGATTGATGACAAAGCGCTCTCCAGCGGGAAATAGTGGTCACTCAGACGACTTTATGTGAAATCATGGGTAATTTCCTCTCATCTATATATAGCTCAGTGGTAATTTCTAACACACATGTGCCAAGCAAAGATTAGATTTATAACCCTTAATAGTTGGGGGATTCAGCCAGTAAGAAACTGCGCGAAATGAAACAAAACTCAACTGATGCGCATCTACGTCATATGAAATGTATAAG
>JAVFBY010075788.1:0-12433 GCA_034781015.1 Tonicella lineata
CGACGGATTCTCCACTTCTTAGACAATCCTACTTGATATGGTGGAAAACCGGGAAGGAAACCACGGAAAAACACCCCTGCTATAGCCGAAGTCACCTATGTGACTCCCTCTGTACCTAAGGAGGATCGGTAGTCACGCCAGTCAGACGCTCTAACCACCAAGCCACAGCACGGGCCCCCATCAATATTGAGCTACATGTACTATTACAATACATAGGACACTTTTGCGATAGTTATTGGATTTTGTTATACATTTTGAAACTTCACAATATGAAATAATGTAATAGACTATTAGTAAATACATGTCAGAAAGTTTCAATAACCCTGAAGCACAGTTAATTAATAGCATTTTCTAGCTTTGTGTAGGTTACCTATGGTCTTAAAATGCTTCATTTAAATGTATTTAAGAAAAATTAAGTCAAAAGATGGGATTGATTGATTGATTGGTGTTTTACGCCACATTTAGCGGTAATTCAGCTAGCGTTCAAAAGATGGGAAACAGGTCAACTATTTAAACTATCGATAGTTGGTACAACTATTGTGTAACCAAAAAAACTATCAATAGTCGACTATTGCAATAAATCAATAGTTTGGTGTATTGTTACACTCCTATCCCTATTCAAACAATCCAAAAGCTCCGAAACTTTTAAAATCTTAACCCGGAATCTAATCTTTGAATTGTATGTGATACAAAAATTTAAATTCTTTATCTTATATGTTGTTTTTTGGGGGCTTGTTAAGAATATTTTGTGCTATAAATACACAGAGTGACTTAAACATAGACAGATGTCATCCAATAAAGTGATCACAAAAAACATGTTAGTGTACCAAGAACATTAGGTTTGATGTCAGGTGCAAACTTGATTGAAAAATAAAAAAGAGTCATGCAAACAATTTAAATTAAGCTAATGAACTTAATTCCTTGGCTGATAATTAATGAAAATAAAATTTTCGTCAAGATGACTCAACATCTCCATTCTTACTCATCTTTCAAATTCATTTTCTATTCTTTTTTCCATATGTCCGTACTCTGTGACATAGGACATACACGTAAATCTGATTAAAGGAGTGAAAATGTGTTACCCTTCTAAAAGAACAAAGATAAAAGTATTCTCAAAATAGTTATACATGATCAGATTTGACCCAAGCGAGACCTAGGCGATGAAAGAAAACTCAAACACAATGACGGGACGCCATAATACATGTATAACAACAACCTATAGACATTTAAGACAAATAACTCCTTTTGCTTCAAGTTAAACTACATGTAATTCACATGATATCTGTGGTACATACATGTACGCTTCAGAAAGCACAAAATTAGTTGAGGAAAAGGGTCTACTAGGATGAGTAATAAATGAAGACTTCATGAAAAAAATTAAATAGAAGGAAGAGGTGACTGGATTTAAGAATATACCTGAATGAACAACCAGCGTGAAAGAAATTTGTAGTATTTCCTTTAAAATGTGACAAGGTTTAAAAGTGGCAATTAAAAAATTACAAATTCCAAATCTTAATCAAATCCTTCTGTTAAGAGTAATAACTGCAGGCTAAATGTAAATTATGCAAGCCTGTTTGCTGCTATGAATTGCACCTGTGAAGTTATAAAGTGGACATGAGCATCAAATTCAGAAGTTAAGCTTACAGTACAATCAGAATCAACAAATTTAAAAACAATAAAATTGGAGAATATTGATCATTGAATATGAATATACCAACTGACCTTTCTTTAGTGTCCCATATGTAAAGAGAATGCAGGTTTTATTTGTTGCTGGGTCAGTAAATTTTAGTTTGTTTGTTTGTTTGGTGTTTAATATTGTACTCAAGAGTATTTCACTTATATGCCAAAGGAATTCCAATACGGGTCTTTCGAGTTATGACATCAGAGTGAGTCTCAGTGACATCCCTTGGCAAAATGACGTCACTTCACGGCAAGGTGGGGTCAATTTGATATTTTGAACATGGGCGGTATATACAATATTGTAGACTAAGAAGTCAAAGTAACTAAATTGTTATGAAATGAGCTTTTCTATAGCTAGAAATAATATTTTTTATATTTACATCTGTAGTTTTCTGTAAACTGGCATACTGTAATGTTAAAGTATAGGCAGTTTGCCCCACCTTGCCGTAAAGCGACAATGATATTTCACAAAAAGACGTCACACTATTGTCGTAACCAAACAACCCGGAAGTCCAATATTCGTACTCTACCTATTGTGGAAAACAGAGAGGTAACCAAGTAAAAAAAAAAAACCAGCCCTGTAATAGCAGAAGTCACCTCGCTCCTAAGCAGGTCCAACAGGCGACTTGAATTAGCAGACAAACACGCTAACGGTCATAGTGTTAGCCAGAAATCCACAAGAGGGTGTCTCAAATCACCATTTTTACAGAAACGGTTTCTCAATTTAAATTTTCCCTATCTTTCCCATGTTAAATTTGACTGAAACAGGGTGTCCCACATGGCTACTTGGGTGTCTCGCGAGAGACACCCCTCTGGCTAACACTATGCGCTAACCACTGAGACAGGACATGGACTCCAGTCAAACCTTCATCCAGAATTAGTGGTGCCAATTCAAAACCCCATTTTGACAAAAGCTGCCCGTCCATATCCTATCTTTCTAATGTTAATTTTCTTAAATTTTGTCTGGCCAGTTTAGTTAAATACTCTGAATTTATTTTACATTACCTGGTACCTTATATTCACACATACACAATACCACACATACATACATAGATTCTAATCAACAGTTAAATTATGTAAATGATTTTGTATTCTCTAGCTAGAATAGAATAGATGTACAACCTGTTTGAAAGGTGGCTGGTTTATAGTTGGCATGGGAATTGAAAATTTCAAACTTAAATTATCCAATTTTTCCCATTTATAAACAGGTAAAGATGACAATTTACAATAGAATTATGTAAACTTTTGAACATCAGGCCTGTGCTGCAATGTTTTCAAGCATAACCCCAAAATTTGCCCTCTTATCATTGTTTTGCGTTCATCACTGCTTTGCTTATTTTTTAAATACATACATTTAAGTGTGCCTTTTTGAAAAATAAAGCCAAATTGCTTTTTAATACAAACTTCATTCGTTCGGATTGACAAAATTTGTCAAAATCAGTAGCAAAATGCAAATTTAGACAAACACTGCAAACTATTTGGGAAACCTATAAATTGGTCCTCCTAAAATGAGTTTGCATAATCATGGACAGACCACGTCCATTCTCCCCAACAGCACAGACCTGTACATTGTCAAGAAACAATAGAATACAACACATGCAAATGTACAACCTGCTCTAAAGTTGGCTGGTTTCCAGCTGACATAGAAGTTGTTTGGCGAAGAGTGAAATGGTGTTGTTAACCTTCTTTGGTAGCAGTCCATCTCCAAATAAAACACAGTCAGTGCACACCATTGACAAATCACAACAATCACCTGCTGGGCTCTCAGCAACACTGAACAGAAACCCCTACAGCTCTATGTTTTTCCCATCAAGAGAAATAGAAAGATTGTCCAATGAGAGATGTGTGCAAGCGAAATCAATGAATCCACTGACAAGTTTCTCTTCCAATCTGGTGGGACACTGGTACGCTCCACAGCACAGGCTGTTCGAGTTCTCACAGAATAAAATCACACAAAAACAAAAGCCCATTTTATGGGCTCTCTAAAGAACTTCTCAATCCGATACACATGTATAAAAATAACTGCTTTTACTCGATGTTGTTGAAGTTATGTTTTCACAATTACAAACATAAAATCTACACAAAATTGCCCCTAAAATGGAGGGTAAGTGAGGAATGGGTTGTTTGATTGGGTTTAACGCCGTGCTGAGGGGGTATTTCACCCCTAAGACTGTGACGGCGTGGTGAAGAATGTAAAACAGTATATTAATGATCAAAAACATCCATTTTGTTATAGGTTGAAATGACTCATAAAATGATTTTCATAAAAAGATCTGTCCAATACTGTACCTTCTAGAAAAGGTGGCATGGGTGAATAGTTCCCATAAATTAGTTCAGCTGGGTGCATGGACATCATAGTGGCTGATTGAATGAAGAAATGGATAGAAAGAGTGGTAGAATTGACCGTTAGATCGGCCAGATTTAGAAGTGAATGACCAGCAATTCACAACTGCTGGTAGGACTTCGATTTCATTGGGACTTTCTGCCTGGCTGTATACTTTGCCTTCCCAGCCTGCTTATCAATAATCTGTGGAACTCGACACCTGCTCAACCACAAGATTTTCCCACGCTCTTATCAACTAGGAAAACATCCAGGTTGCAGGGCTGCATGGTTTTCAGTATTCTAACTAGTGCAGAGAAAGAGTTGGCCCTTGAATCTGCATCTAAATTCCAGAGAGAAATTGATAACCTGAAACAAAAGTTGCACATGCATGTTCTTGGGCAAACAAAACCAGAGAAGCCTGAAGTTAAGTTGGACGGAAGCATGTCGAATTGGAGAAGAACATCAATGACTAATTCTTGATGGGGTTAGCTAACAGTGGAGTTTGGTGGAGAGTAAATACAGACAGCTGTTAGATCAATTCTCCCACAGTACTTCACAAGAGGGAACTTTGTTCTTAAACAATGGAACCCATCAAACTATTGGACATCATTCAATAAGAAATGCAGGTTAAATTTCACATCTTCATATTCAATGTGATTAAATTATACCCAATACAAACGTCAAACACAAATACATTGTTTGTTTGATTAGGGTTTAACGCTGTGCTCAGGGGTATTTCACCTATTTGACAGTGTGTCAGCACAATGGGTGGACCGTGGAGGAAACCACCCTTGACGTTGCTTGCAACATTAAACATAAGACAGGACTACGACAGAAAGAAAAAGCACAACAAATGTACTTCCAGATGCCCGTTAGTCGTTAATGTGCCCTATTGGCTTTCTATTATAAATTTAAGGTAGAACAGCACATGATCCCAATACTTGCTATCTTAACACGTGTTCCTGGGCTCTGTAGATGAAAAGTAACGTGAGAAAGTGTGGGAAAAGCCCTTTGTGCACCTTATTACCCTTAGCCCCAAACACAAAAAGAAATCAAAGATCTGTCATTTCTGGGCACATCTGACAGCACAGTTCACAATTACAGAACATCAAAAAAGATATTTAATAACATTACGTTTTAAATAAATATTGCAAGCAAAGTTTTAATAGACTAATGCTATAATTTAATACCTTCAAAAGTAAATTGTATATGTACATGTCAAAAGCAGAATTTCTTTGTTTCAAAATCTTAACAGCAGCCCTTGTACAATTTATTTTAGAATAGTTTCAATACATTCAACAAAATAAAGGGCACAGGGTAATGTGTTTTTTTTAACACTTCGTCCATGATAGTTCCACTCCCTAGATGTTGATTATTGTGTTGTAATACAATAGTGATATAATTCAACAGTAAACAAAACTAGTTCTCAAAGGTCAAAGTGATGACATCACATTTTTGACGTCCGCTATAATGTGACGTCATGTAATGTCACACCGTCATACACTGTGTTGCAAGGAAACATTTCAGTATCTTTGCCATCATTCTATTCCACCATATGGTGCTTGTGCACAACAGTACACACCAAATAAGCAGAATTTTATACCAAAATCCTCCAAAAATTACAATAAAAATTTTGTAGTACGACAAAAAGATTATCCAACTCAAGTCAGCAAACTTCAAAGACAATTTAGAAAGTCACTCGCCTATGGCACATGATTTTGTTGAATTAAAAGACGAGCGTTATTCATCGTAATACAGGATACTTGATGGTTAACCCACAGAAGGCGCACATTGGTGAACCTACATATATGTATTATGAAGACATACAATTTATGTTATATTATCATTACTTGAACAGTTATTTTTCTTAAGCAACTTTCAGCTTTAGATTATTTCTGATTTTATTAGCTGTTATTGAAGGTATAATGGATAATGTTACTTCATCTAATAATAAGCATTTCATCCTTTGCATTTGTATTACTGGTCAAGCAAGCTGCAATATCCTACTAATTTGGCTAATAACGTAAGGACTTTCTCTGACAGTTTGATTCAATTGGGTTTTACACAATACTTAAGGTTATTTCTCTTATATGATCGTTATTGTTACCATTTTGTGTCATATTTGCTTCTGTTATCTTTATTGTGTGACATAATGAGGAACACAATTTACGTTGTCATATATACTATAGCATTGCAATTTGTCAGTTTACAGAAAAATTTAGTTGTAAAACCTTAACTTTTGCAAAAAATAATTTTCTTAGCTATAGAAAATCCCACTGCAGAAGACTACATTAACTTTTATCTCATTACATGTAGGCCCTACCTGATATACCGCCTATGTTAAATATCGCAAATTTGCCCTGTTTGTCATACAGTGTCGACGTCACTTTGCAAAAGCCAAATGGACGTTACTCTAATGACGTAACGTCATAACTCAAAAGTCCAGTATTCACAAGGACACAAGTCTGAGACACAACAGCAAATCAGCTTTATTTTGATGAATGTTAGGCTAGCAGACATACATGTACAGTATTTTATGTGCAAGATAATATGACAGTACAATCATTGTGTCAAAATACTCCTGTCAATAGAACTGACAAAATTTACAATGTCACCACACAAACAAAATCACTTCTATTCTATTCAAGGTCACACTGTAAAGGTTAACTGTGGAGTGAAGACCTTTTGACATTATGTGAAACTCTGTAATTTACTGTCTGATGTATTGTTTAAAATGATGAGCATTAAATCATGGGCAATTTACTACTAAAAGCTGTCTATTTATCCCTTAACAATTACCTATGTATGATATAAAATTCAGAACAAACAAAACAAATTAGGCCAAGCAGACATCAAGTAAAATAATATATATTATATAGGTTTAACTGTTTATGTGAAATTTATAAAAAAAAAATTCTAATTGCAATGTATGAATAACAAACTTTTCAAAACTAAATCCCAGGTCTAGACAAAAACAGAAGATTTTATGCAAGAGATGAAAAAAGAGATTAAACCGTATCAGTCAATACGGCAAAGTTATCTCACCTGCCCATGTGATAAAGGTGGTATAATTTATTTACCTACATGTAACCTGGTCATGCAATAATCAATATAATATCCAATATCTGCCTACGCTAGTACACAGGTACTAGTTGTTATCAGTGGTGGTAACTGTTAGCAAAGAAAACCACACCTTGTCCAAACAGAATATATATATATTTCTGTGAATACTTAACCTTCTTATTAAAGTAGATATTTATGAAAGAGTAGCTTGTTTTTGAAACTGTAAAGCCTTGTCGGAGCACACGTCTATGGAGTCAGCTGATTTGAATAGACAGTTCAACCCCAGCGTTTCAAATCACCTGTAATATGACTAGCTCTATCTGCCCCTATCATAACATACAAGATACATGGACTTATGCAGTGTTGATCTGGACTCCATAGCCTATTTTCTGAAGTGGGAGAGTAAGTGTCAATGGGCAATTCTCATGTCATTGTCTGTCCCTCAAGAGATATGGCTTTGTAGGGAGTCAAGAGCACAACCTCTGCATATATTATCAGCCGGTCTATAGGGCGATTACAGGAGAGTTTTGAGTTATATACAACTACCCTCAAGGCGACACGATTAAGCTACACTATGATGAAATTCACTTAGACACCTTCCTACATATAATTAACACACTCTTATTTGTCTGGGTCACCACAGCTATCTTCTATTTATCATTTAAATACTTACTTAATTTATTCTAATTTGGAACATGTCTTTAAAAGTTATACATTGTACATGCAAAATGATTGATTGTTCTGTGTTTAATGCTGTGCTCAAGGTTATTTCGCTCATATGACGGTGGTACATGTTTATTCAACAGTTAAGCAAGGCAACCACAGAAATGTGAAACGTTATGTAAATGTTGTGTAGAAAAATTATTGTTCATCCAGAGATTTGTTTGTTTGTTTGTTTGATTGGTGTTTAACGTCGTACTCAGGGGTATTTCACCTATAGGACGACGGATTCTCCACTTTTTAGACAATCCTACTCGATATGGTGGAAAACCGAGAAGAAAACCACGGAAAAACCACCCCCGCTATAGCCGAAGTCACCTATGTGACTCCCTCTGTACCTAAGCAAGTCCACTGGGGGGATCGAACTCGTGCGGTACATCGAAGGAGGAATGGTAGTCACGCCAGTCAGACGCTCTAACCAACAAGCCACGACGCGGGGCCCCTGCATATTAGGATATCGATACTGAAAAGGCAACTCTGTCCTCCACCCAGTTACTGTTTAGACACTGAGTCAACTACTAGTTCTTCTAAACCATAATTCTAATACAAGACCCTGCATGTTGATGATAGATATGTACGCTTATATTTGTCTGTGACTATGCAACACCTTGCTAATATTAAAATAGACCATTATACAACTCTTACCTTTTTAGCAGCGATCTTTGATGTACCAATAAGATGGTTGTTTTTATCAAACACCTCAATACCCTCAAACAACTCACTATATCTCATCAGAAGAATGTTACACGTGCTAGCTGAAGCTGAAACCCAGGTCAAATTTTGTCAAAACAGAGGTCAAATAAAGGAAATCTTGTAAATATTGGCAAGGGATATGATAAAATACATGTACTTATGGCGGAATGTAATTTGAAAGTGATGCATTTCAATAATGTTAGATGAAAAAATTTGAGGACTTGCTTGTAACCACAAATCCACAATTCAGATAACTACATGTAGTCAAGCAATTTAAGACAAAGTCCACATTTTTTTTAGTACCAGAATAGGGATTGCAGTCCATATTTTGTATGAATTGAAGTCCATATTTTTAAAGCACCTGATTGTGCATTGCAATGTACAACTCAAGTACTTGAATGCAGACTACATGCCACACTTTATAAGTACTTGAATATAGATTGCAGTGCACATTTTATCAGTACCTGAATGCGGATTGCAGTCCACATGTTTTGTATATACCTGAATGCGGATTGCAGTCCATATTTTTTATAAGTATCTGAATGTGGATTGCAGTCCACAATTTTTATAAGGACCTGAATCTGGATTGTAATCAATGGTATGATTACAGTTTGTTATATTATTAAAATTAACAATTTGAATATTATATCTAGTTTATTGGCTTCATTTAAACATTGCCGTTCCTTACCTACAGCAGGAAATGGTACAAATCGCTGTATGAAGATCTTCTTTGCTGGACTAAAAGAACTAGCCTTTGATATCAACGCATTCAATCCTACCTGTAAATAAAAAACAATGACACCATCAGCAGCCCCATTTTGATTGTTTAATATAACTGGTTGATACAGTATAATTAATGGCAGCCCACTTTTTGTGTATTTAGTGACATAAATAGAAGCTAAAGTGTAGAAGCTTTATCTTTATTTACAGAAAACTACATCCTCATAGATGATTTAATGTTGACAGGATATTTTCTAAAAAGGTTTGTGGCTAACATAAGTGTCCCAAAACTGATGTTTAGAGAATATATTAATAGCTTATGGTTAAATTAAAACATTCATATCTACTTGGAAAGGATGACCACAAAAGAAGTATTTTCAATTACAAGCTCTGACAAGAATTATGGAACAAATGAAAGATACATGTAAAACAAGATCGATTGGGGTTAAACGCCCTGCTCAGGGGTATTTTCCCTTAATAAAGGCGTCCAGCCCAATGGGTGTAGAAAACCAACCTTAATTTCACTGACAACATGAAAGGCAAAACGGGGCAAAGATTGATTGATTGATTGGGGTTTAACGCCGTGTTCAGCATAATTTTTACCTATATGACGGCGTGCCAGCCCAACAGGTGAAGGAAAACCCTTGCCATCGATCACTGGCAACATAAAAGACGAGACAGGACAAGGACAGGGACAAAAAAAAAACACACAAACAACTTTGCTGCCTGATTTCCCTTAGCGCAAACATAACTCGGGAATCTACCACCTACCCACCTGTATGCAACATTAACTAGACTCAACACAACAGAAATGTGAAACGCCTATATGAATGCTCTGCACATTGAAAACTTACTCTTCCTCTTGGAGTTGTCAATATGTTCACTGTTCAAAACATAACGTACCCCCGAGGAGGACTGGGCAAAGACAGGACAAAAACAAGGAAATCGGAACAAGTCTATGGAACAAGATGACTTTTATCTCAGAGAGCATAGGGCATCATGAAACTTACGCTCAACCACTCGTGACAAAACAACGCTTAAGTGTAAAAGTATTATATAAACTTGCGAAGAGAGCCAACATGTAGAATTCAATAATTTAAAGATGCCTTTGTATTAATGAGATACAAAAAACATATTGTCTACAAAACTGAAAGTACTCTATTAACAGGGATGGAAATAAAGTTTACAACCTATAAAAATCAATTCAAATTTTAAGTTGTTGCTCAAATTTGCAGGCTAAAGAGATGTGGTCACCACATAATTCCTGATGCCTCTTAGCTTGAAGAGCAGGAATGCCTCACACTTTTCATGTTCAATTCCAATTATTGCAGTATTTTGATATTCTTGTACAAGCAATGTACATGTAGGCTAAATGTACTAATAAACATTTTTATTTTATTTTAACACAACTGCATTATTTTATGAAAGGTCTTTAATAAATAAAATGGAATATATTGATTAAACCTAATTTTGGATGACTTTAATCTCATTATTCTTATATAAACAACATTTAAATTCAAATTGCCAAATAAAGTTCAAATTTTACAATCAACATTTTGTTCCATTGATTCTACCTCAAATTACTTAAATGTGCTTAAATGTTTAAATTATTCCACAGAATCATTTTAAAAAAAATATTTCTGGCCAAGTTCACCTAATAATGGTTAAATATAAATATAGTTAGATTACCTACTGCTATAGAGACTGCACTGGATACAGCGCCACAATATCCCAGGACAAAACGACTTGTTGGAGTGGGCTGACAACAAAAAAACATAAATAATAGACAAAGATTAAAACTGAATGTTAAACTACCACACAGCTTGATTTTTAAGATTTAAATCGTTTTTTTCTAGTAAACTATTTGCACTTAGTCTTTGAAATTTGACACACACAATATTTAAGCCATTATCTAAAAAACTGTCACACTGTTTTTTTATATAAAAGTTTTCGCTTTGAAGATATTAAGCAAATATTTTTTAAGAGCAGATAATCATTTTTTTATTATATTTTTTATCAATTGTGTAAAACCTTGAATTTAGAAAAAAAACCTATGACGGTATTTTGGTTTAAATATTAAATAGAGTGAAATTTTGAGAAAAAAAATCTCCAACCATCTAAGAGAAATATTAAAGAGTTACAAACAAAGGTCCATTTTTTAAAAATTATTTGACTTTTTTGTTTATTTATTTCATTATAAAATAAATTGAATCATAATATAACATTATATTTAGAATCTTTAAGTCCTTCTCTTTCTAAATATATGTGTTGTTAATAACCGCAAAAGTCATAAAAAGATAAGGGTCGCATTTTTTACTCCTGACTAGCGGTGGAGTCCTTAAGCTGTTGTTAATATTAAATGCAATGCAGGCCAATGCACCAACAAATTCTTACCTTTGGGGCTTAACACTTCATAACTTGGTTTATATGAATTATCCTCTACAATCAATCAGAAAATATGAAGAAATTAAAAAGAATGCTTTAGATATGTAATTAATTTAAAATCAGCTGACAAAATCTGAAAACAATATAGTCTTCTCTTTTATAAAAAACATAATAATTTGACTTAAAATTCATGTTATTTCCTACAAGCAACAGCAAGTACATGTACATGTATGTGTACATAAAAGTGTAATCTAAAGCAGCCTATATGGCAATATAAAGAACTTTACAAAAAGAGACTTTCAAGTTATAACATTAAGTTTGTTTCATTGGGGTTTAACGCCATGCTCATGGGTATTTCACCTGTATGACGGTGTGTCAGCCCAATGGGTGGAGAAAACTGCCCTAGACATTACTGGCAACATGAAAGTAGAGTCAGGACAAGAGCAGAAAAACATGACACCACAAAAAAACCTCTACTTCCTCATGTCCTTTAGCTCAGAGTGCATCACTGCATCAGGAAGCTCCCCCCAACCATGCACCGCCATACGAATAACATCATTTTGTGAAATGATATTGTCACTTTAACAGCTAGTTGGGGAAAACTGCCTATGTTTTAACATTGTAGTATGTCAGTTTACAGAAAACTATAGTTGCAAAATAAAATATATACTTTTGTAAAAAAATAACATTTCAACTACAGAAAAGCCTATTTCATAACACTTTTAGTAACAGTAGTATATAGCAAGCACCTCAGGGCTCATTCAGGGGCAGATACCTCACGAGATTTCGTACCTCACGTCCTGCCTTATTATGTATATGTACCTCACGAGATTTCCGTACCTCACGAGA